>APFE030127847.1:15933-65982 GCA_000404065.3 Pinus taeda | reverse complement strand
TTTCCCGGTAAAATGCAAGAGCAGTTTAAAATGGTAAGAATAAACCTTATTGTACCTTCCTTCACAGGTTAAATACTTTTGTATGCAGGTGAGAAGAAGGGCATAATGTTCCTTGACATAATGTCTGGGCACTGCATTTGTTAAATCTTCATTTACATATGCCTCTTTCAAAAACTCCTTACACGGATTCATATCAAATTTAAAGTTTTTAAACCATTCTTCCCGTCCTCTTGGGATCTCTGTTACAGCAGCTATTGCTTCTGGGGAAACCTATATTTCTAACATGGCTACCTTTGAATTCAAACCAGTGAAATTTAGAGCAAATTCCTTAGTTACCTGTGCATGCCCTCCTTGTAGCTTTTTACAAAATCTCCAGCACCCGGCATCTTTGAACACTTTCTTCACGCCTTCATCTCTCAACGTTATGTCCAGGCCTTCAGGTTCATTCCTCTGACATTTGTCAGATATGTGCTCCTTTCTCTCCATTTTCACTTTGAGATCTTCACAGCCAAATTCTAACAGCTCCGGTCGAGATGGTTCAGTTCCTTTTTTAACTCAGCCTCGCTTGTAAACAGGCTTGCTTGAAATTCAGCCTCGCTTGAAATTCAAATTGAAACATGACTGGTCACTCATGCAACACTCACGACCATTATTAAGGACTATGCACGGTAAAATCTCTTGGGAATGATATTTCTGTGCATATCAATATTCTATTGGTGAAGTAGTGGCAAATGAACGTTCAAACATGATACAAGAGGTACGCAGACTGACATGAGTAGACACAAATGCTAACTCACCTACGGACTTGACATTTCGGGAAAGATTCGCTGCGAAATGCACGAATCCATGATTTCAAAGCGTTGTTAGTTATATTTTTTAATGATGCGCTGCGAAACTGCTTGATCATGACGTGCTGTGAAAATGCTAGACCATGATTGCGCTACGAAATGGGCAAATGACATTGCGCTGCGAAATCACTAAAAGACACGGTGACTCGGATAAGACAAGACATGACTTATGGAATAATGATGAGCGGAGGAAAACCAAAAGGAGTGGAGTATGATTTAAGATAAAACCTTTAAAACTCCCAATCCTAAGTGAGACAAATTAAAAATGAAACCAACTTTAACATAGACCTTTGTCATCAAACTAGGGCATGTAATTATATGTATCAAACTTTTAGTTCTAAGTGATAACAAATTACATCATTACATTCCACATGATGTGGCATGATGCATGGACACACTTGACATTGTGTTGACACTCGTACAAGTTACAAATTGACAATGATGACATGGACTTCACGATGAGGTGGAAATGCCAAGTTGTCTTCCTTACTCCTTTTTTTTTTCATTCTTGATGGTATATATGATCTATGCTTAATCTTCATGAAAAATCCACTTTGTTTCTTATCTTCACCCTCTAAAGGGTCTTGGATCAATATTGGAATCCACTTAGTCATCATCTAATGTATTCTTTGTGTCTTGGTCTAGGATTTTCTTCATGTCATTGTGATAGTTATCCTTGGTGCTTCTTATTTGAAGGTGTTTATTTATGATTTCTCCTAGCTATATTTGAGAATCACCTTGTAATTCTAAAAGGTACTCCTACCAATGAAAATAATTCATGACAAGGAAAGATCAGTGTTAAAATAATCTATTTTAGTGCTTATGATAGGCTTGTGAAAGGATTGAAAGAAGGAGGCTTGATTAGGAAGGCATAGTCAAAATCAATAGTGGCTTAGGAAGGCTCCACTCTTCATTGTCACTCTGCTATGCACTATGAAGAGGAGATCTCCTTTGTCCAATGTAGTGGGTACCAACAATAAACAAGGTGGGGAGGATATCGCTTAAGACTCCACCATGTGCCAAAAAGGAAAGAGAGGGAGACTTGGAAAGTGTAGTTTAAATAGTCAAGGAATAAGAGGTTGCCTCCTTGAGAAATGTTACTATGCCTTGCACTGAGGAAGAGAGGCTTGTGCAAGTGTTCAATGCAAATTGCAAGGGGAAGATGGAAGGATGAAGTCTTGATGCTTAGGACTACGTTATATGTTGTAAGGAAGAGGATGCCTTTAGGAAAGTGCAGTTTGACTCATCAAAGGCTCACTATCTCTTTAGACCATAGCACATGCTAATAGAGACCTATCAAATATGAGCCTTGATCACAGATCACATTGGGAAGAGGGAAGGGGACTGAATGATTCTTAATTGTGCGCCATGCTCTGGGAGGAAGAGGTAGCTCAAGAGCCAGTGAAATTTGTTTGAACACGGGGTCACTATTGATTCATAATGCACTTTTACATCTAGGCTATCATACTTTTACCAAATAGTGGGTGCTTGGACATTTGTAATGTGCTTTTGATTGACAGAGGCCATAGGAAGGAAGTCACTTTTCCTAGGAGGGTTTTCACAGCATTGTGAGGATAGGAGGGCCTTTTTATTGCATAGCTTTCCTCTCTAGGAGGGTGGAATAGGTCAATGTTATTAGCTAGGAATTCTTGATGTGTCATGCAAGGAAGAGGTGATAAAATCTTAGTGTAGTGAGTCAACAAAGGTAAGAAGGGTTAGGTGACCGTCCTTGGAAGGTTCATAATGTGTAGTAACTTGCGATGATCTAGAGGAGGAGTTAATGCACAAATATTGGTGAGAAAGGTTTCATGATTGAGTCTCATAAATAGGCTAAGCTCATAACCTAGTAAGAGCATTAATTCCTTCCCAACTTACACTGATTAGGAGGACCAAGAATAGCTCCGAAAATGCCTAGGTGTGAGACTAATAGAGTAAAAGAGGAAAATGCATTTGAACATTAATAAAACAATGATCACACACATGAATGTCATTAATACAATACATAGGCATGCACATGAGTCATGATAAAAAATCACACCTTCAAACAACAACAAAGTGACACCTAACTCTAAGTATGATAGTTGAAACTACTCATTACGACACTTAGAACAAAAATTACGATGAATCTATTTATTGTTACCCAAAAGCCTGCTAAGTTGTAGGAATATTTCTAGAACATATTACAATGATATGTAAGAGTTTTTAATGTAGAGAAGTGGACCAAAACTAACCCTAGTGAAGTGAAAAGTTGCGACACATATAGGGGTAAACCTACTCAAAAGGAAACATGTGATCTTAAGAAAACATAAAAATGACAGTTAAAAATTCCAACGACCTTGATAACAACACATGTCAGAGTGAAGTTAACATGAAAACACCATCTATTAAAGTGAACTAAAAAAAATGGCAGTCGCAAATGTGAAAGAGACACTTGTGAAAGAAAAAGTGCACACAAGACGATAATTGAGAAAACTCACCAAAGTAGAAGTACAAATGCAACCAAAGTGAGGGAATTTGTTAACAAAGTGTGTACTAACTATTGAAATGAGTTGAAAATTGCACTCAAACTATCTTCATGGATGGTGTTATGCTTGTTTAAGCATGTAAAAGGAAGTGCATTTATAAGTTCATAAAGGACTGAGCACATGTGAGAAAGTGGATTTGAAAGTTAAAACTTTAGGAAGAATAATTGAAAACTTTACAAAATATGAATCAACCATGAAGAAACCATAGAGAGACAAATCGTAATATCCTTGGTATGCTCCAAAATGTAGGTGTAAGAAAAAGTTTGGAGGGTGTTCATCGCAACGACAACATGTTTGAAGTAACATAAAACAAACAAGAAGTAACAACAAAGATAAGGTTTGTAGAAGTTAAAATGAGATTAAAATCCTTCTATTTTATTGAAATGAATTATAAATATAAATATTAAAAATAAAAGTTGTTGGTATCGTGTGAATTGATAGAGAAAAAGCTTGTTGAGATGAAGATAATGAACATACATGAAAATTCTCATTTTCAAATTTACTTGCAACTTGATGTAGCACAAATTGACACTGCCAAAATATTTCACCTCTCATAATGTTTGCAAAAATTTCACTAGTCAATGTTAGTTCTGAAATTTTTTCATCAAATCTTTTTAAGATATTTTTAATTTTCTACATGGATTTTATTGGTTTTGGTAAAATATTTAGGTTCTTTTCCATCATACCCAAACCTCCATTTCCAAGCCATGACACTAAATTTCATCAATAAATCATAGATATTATACAATTACTAAGGAGAAGTGTCAAAATAAGAAAAATACTACACTTGGTATTTAGAACTCTAAAATAAGCAAGACATAGGTTGTTTATAACAAGTTAAATATTCTAATAAGAGATCAAGATTTTGGGCATAATGTTTGATCAATGTGATGAAATATGAGAAAAATGGACACAAAATACTTCAGGGCCCTCAAATATCCAAAATTTAACAGAGAGAGGGAGCCTAATATTTGTCTTGGGTAGTTTACTACTAAGACATATGGTCATCAACAAGCTTAATAACCCCCGCCTTGGTGGTTTATAAAACAACTAAAGACCCCTCCTTCTCTAGTGACATGACCATGTGACCTAGAAAATGTGAGCATATCATAGATATTATATGATATCAAATTCCAAGTCATGACAACAAATTTCATTAATAAATCATATATGTTATACAATTACTAAGGAGAAATGTTAAAATAAGAAAAAGACCACACTCAAGATTTAGAACTCTAAAAGAAGTAGAACTGATGTTGTGTATAACGAGTTAAAAATTATAATAAGAATCAAGAGTCTGAGCACAAGTTTTTATCAACGTGATGAAATATGAGACCAATGGACACAAAATACTTCATGGTCCCTTGACTATCCAAACTTTAACAGAGGGAGGGGGTTCAATATTTGTCCTGGTTAGTTTATTATCTAGAAAGATGGTCACTAATGATCTTAGTCACCCCCACCATGATGGTTTATAAAATAACTAAAGAGACCCCTTTCTCTAGTGACATGACCATAGAGCCTATGCAATGTGAGCATACCATCATGTCAAATAAGGTGGTTACAAATAAAGAAGTGACAACTACTCAACATCTTCTCAAAATATCAATTGTAGCTAAAGCAATACTGAATTCAAAATGTAGAAAAAACTCCTTCAAAGTAGTAGCTAAAAAACAACTAATATATTTGTATGTCAAACTATAAAAAATAAAAATATCTTCATGAATATTATTAGCAACCTATTCCATATCTAAAGGAGAAAGATCACTAGTTAACCATACCCCTAAGACTTCAAGGCAACTAGTTGAATGTTGGAAAAACATATAATGCAACTTAAGTTCAAAAGGGAGGGTGGATGGTGGGGGGGTTATATTTCTATCTAGAGAGGTTAGATTACGTTTTTAAGCCCAATGGCCCATTAAGTATGTAATTTATAAAATCCAGCAAATTGTATATCAGATTCATCGCTTGGATGAAATAGAGCATTCTTTTCTTTAATTCTATTGTATTACATTGTCATTTAAATTTACCTATTTTATTTATGTTTTACTTGTGCATTTTTGAATTTATACAATATATTTGAGAGGTTAACATGAGGATCAATTTCCCTCACATCACCTAGCAAAGTTATATTATATAATGAGATTTATGGTATAATCATGTTGTTTGTATCATACCTTCAAAAGGATAGATTTTTTCCTTTATCTCACTTAACTAAATATTGTTCATTTGTTTAATCATTGCGATATTAATCTAGTCAATTTTCTACAATAGCAGACACCAAAGATATTCAACGAATGTCAAAGGGTTTATTATATTTTTTCTTATGCTCCTCCACCTTTCATCATCATTTTTTTTTTCAAGACTCTATGCCCAATGGATTCTTCCTTGACTATTTGATATTTACACTTTATTTTATCCCAAGTCTCTTCCTTTTTCTATTCTCAACCCTATCTACCTAAACTAGGCCATTATACTTAATTCTTTAAGATGATGTTCGGTAACAGTGAGAAACAATTTTCATAATAATATTTTAGGGAACCCCCTCTAACTACAAGGGTCATCTTGCAATCTAAAGGTTGGTTAAAAATGTTCTTGTCATGTTCCTGTTTAGCCTAGGAAGATATGAAGTGACAACAAAATCAGTGATGACCCCTCATAAATTATACTCTTTAGAATATATTTTTGGATCTAATTTCTTACATATTAAATATGTTTTCTTACAAATATTCTATTTAAATTTTGGCAAAATAATTGAATAAGGATTACATTTTTGTTTATATTTTTTTCCTTGAGAAATATTTCTTTGAAAATCCCTTTGGCTAAGATTTCACGCCATCATGGGCATTCCAACGATAACAAATTGACCTAGGACTAACATCTAGCCCCATACAAAACCACTTGGGGGTTTTAATCCTAGGTCTATGTTTGTTACAAGCTCAATAACCTTGTTTCATACCACTAGAGTACATCCTCATAACTCATTTCTATAAAATTAAATTTACTTTTTTTTTATTTTTTTTTATTTTTTTTCCTGTGTTAATTAAAAGCATGTAGTTTGTTTTTTAAAAAAAGTACATGGTGAACCTCATAGATATAAGTGAACCAATAATATGTATTTTTGTAAATGTATTTTAATAAGAGTGTTAAGTGAAAATAGAAGTGCAAGGCTATGCCATTCGTAATCTTTTGATGTTTTTATTTGGAAAAGTTTTAGTGTAGGTAGTTTTCTAGTGCACATCAAATTCAAGTGTACTAATGAATATATTATTATAAAACACATAAGTTCCTAATGTAAAGTATGTTCATTATCTACTTAAAAAGTCCTTAAAATCCTAGCTAAATTCAAATTTCTACATACTTCCCAACCCTTCTTTAGTATTGAATATGCCCTCAATTAAAATGTATATGGAAAGAGAAAATGATAATCTCAAATGGTTGATTATGTGTTAAACATTATATATGCCCATGTTAACCATAAAACCCCTTATTAAGCCTCATATATTGAGTCATTACATTTATATTTTTATATTATTATGTTAAATATAATTTTTCATTGTACCATTTCATTCTAATTGACTCTTTGTTTCCTACATGTATACTAAGGAGGCATAGTCATAGTATCATCTAGTCTTGTCTTATACATTCTATAAGGATATTTTCCCCTTGAAGTTCACTATAATTATTCATTTCTTATCATTTTTAAGGCACAATTTTGATAATGTTTGGTATCATATCTATGGTCCAAGGTTTTGTTGCTTCAAATGAGCCATCTCAGCTATTTTTTTGTACAATATTTTGGGGAAGTTTGAGATCATTAAATTTTTAGAGGATTGCAAATAAATCTCAAAGTATGTCGAGTAATAATCTTGGATTTTGGTTTGCTATACATTCATATATATGCCCTATGCTAATTAGGGTTTATGAATGGTCGTGAAATTAGTTTCAAATGAGAAATATTGGAATTTGTCTATAATTTGTTTTGGAAGACCTATAACATATAATTTTTAGCATAATGAGTAACTATTTCAAGGGAAATATGTTAAAAATTATAGATTATTTTCCACTATAATTGTTATTACCTAAAAAGTGATCACCTAGGCGTTTTCCACTAGGATGGTTGAAATAGACTACGTAGTATGGATTTCAAACATTAAAACCCACTTTCACCTTATGAAATAATTTAGAGAACCATTCCTCCTAAATTATTTCTATTTACCCACTTGAAAATAACCTAGAAATCCATTTAATTAATTTCATATTATTTTCATATTTACCCATTTTGTGAAAATAATCATTTATTTATTATTCGTTAATTATTACACTTTTCTCCTATGAAATAATGATTAAATCAATATTTAGTAATTAAATCTAACTTACTTTGACCTTTTCTCCTAGAAATAATTAATAAACCATTTTCATTTGTTAATTATTTCTCCCACTTTTCTTAATTAACTCAATTAGTCATTATTTTTTGAGTTAGCTAAGTAAATAGATATTATTGACCATTTAATTAATCTTTTTCTCTCCTCAATATAATAAAATACTCATAATGGTTAGGTCTTGATTTGGTTTAACAATATTAAATTATTTGACTAAATTTATATGTGCCCTAACATTTTATTTCAAATAGAGAGATTTTTACTCACCTTACATAGATAATCATTATCATTGTCATTACTCTAATCAAATAAATATTGAGCTCTCCACATTGAGGTCTACCATTTTTATTCTTTGCTAAGTTGCAATCAGAGAAGAGAGAAAGAAACTACATGAACTCGAGGGACATAAAAGGAGTCTCCCATGGAGGAGGGCATTAGATACCCAGGAGAGAGAAAGAAACTACATGAACTCGAGGGACATAAAAGGAGTCTCCCATGGAGGGGGGCATTAGATACCCAAGTCCATGCTCTGCTCCACATGGAACACCATTAATTAATAAAATTCAAGTTCCTTCCTTTGGATTCTCTTCTATGATTTTTGGCATATATTTTCAGATTTTATAAGCTCTTTTATAGTCTTTCTCTAACACTTTTTTTTTGCATATATGAAATTTATTGCGAAAGATTATAGGGTTTTGCAACATATTTTCATCGCTATTGCTAAAGTACATTTTTGGCACACTAGATTAGAAATTTACAAATAATAAATGGTAACTCCATTGGATTAAATCTTCATATTCCTGGTGACTAGGTTTCTATTTTTGTATTTTCTCTCTTTGATTTACTATTGATTTACTATTTTTGTTTATTAGTAGTGTGTTTTTGCAATAAACTTTGTTTTTGCGTTTCCATGCATGTTTCACACGTTATGGGTTTCATTCACACCAGAGGGCAGGATTTGAGAAACCCAGAAAGTGACAGGACCAGAGAAGCTAACGCACTTTTTGGCTTAAAATATGCATTAGCCAATGAAGAAAAAGGGCCAAAATTTTCACTCTAATGTAGAAAAAGGTTTTGTTTTCAACCCTACTCAAATTTTTATAGTTTTCTCTATTTTTTCCCGAAGTTTAGCTTTGATGATCAGCTAGGGTGATTTTTCCTCATCCTTTCAAAACACTTTAGGCCTCAATATCTCCAAATTACCCACTTTTAGGAGGAAGGAAAAAATCCCTCTAGAGTTTAAAGTACTCCTCCACCAATTTTCAAGGGGTTTCACTAATGTGGTAGTCTACTATTCAGAACGACATACCACTGATTTTCCAACAACTTAAGCCGTTTGTTCCAACCTCTTTCTATATTTTGAAGTTACAATTGATCCCCACTTTTTCTTTTGTTCCACCATCATTCAAAGTCCTTTCTTGGGGCACTTTCAATAATTAACTGATTTATTGCACTTTTAGCTTATGTTTTAGTCTTTGTTTACTAATTTTTTCTACATAAAGTAGACCTCTTTGACCATAGATCCCAACCTGTTTGGCCCTTGATATTTTTGTCTCCATTTTTTTTCCTTTTTCTTGTTTTTTTGTGTTGTTTTTATCCTCGGTTGGAAACTAGAGTGTGTTTGAATTTTTTTACAATATATTCATTTCATTTAAGATTTCAATTCTAAATGAAGCAAATGATAACAAAATTCAAACCGTGGAACAGACACGCATAATTACAAAACACGGCACCAACAGCAGGCAAAATTCACGCAGAACGGAGCTACAAAACTTGGAAGCTAGATCCAACTCCGAGGCAAGCGTAGATGATTCCAGAGCACACAGAAAAGTAGCACTGCACAATGTTGAGACTGAGTCCAGCTCCAACCGAGGCCAGTCCAAGGACAAACTATGGTCAAACGCTGTCATTCACAATGAAAACACTGGAATAAAGGTAATACAAAACAGTCCGTCAAACAATACATTTAATGAATCAAGACAGTAGGTATGAAACAAATGATAACATAATTTAAAATAAATTAGGTTTAGATGACAATAACATAGTTAATAAAAACATTAGTGTAGATAATAATTTAGATAATAAAACCATAGACGTACATACCAAAATACGATGATAACATTAATACATTAAATATGATTGAACATAATAAAAATAATAATGCTCTAGATAATAATAAAATAAGAACTAATACTATGGTCGAAAATATAGATATTAATAAAGCCAGCACACATGACAAAAAAAAACAATAAAAAACAATCCTCACAATAACTATATTAACAAAAAATTTTAAATATTTCCTCTTATGAATTGAAAAAGGAGGAAACTGAAGTTCTTGACAAAGGTCTCAATTTTGCCCTAGCCTTTAAAAGAATCCCTAGCAAAGAAATTATTTGCAGTCTTGAAGATGGAATCAAGGCTCTCAATGATGAAGATAAAGAACTTGTCAGACAAGAGCGCATCATCTTCATAAGGAAAGCCAGACCGCCTAAAAGAAATCTAAGCCATGAACAACTTAAAGCCTTAAAAAGTCTGAGGAATAATATTGACATTATCATTCTAAAGGTTGACAAAGGAGGTGCCACTGCAGTAATGAATCATGGGGATTATGTAAAAAAATGAAATACCACTTATATAACATTAGTAGCAAAACTAGAGAAAAACCCCATCTCTAAATTACAAGATTGGTCAAAAAAATCCATTAAGGAAGTCAATCTAGACGAGAAACTAAAAAAGCACCTTAACCCTGACAGTGAAATTACCCCTCGTATTTATGAAGCCGCCAAAATTCATTAAAAAAATGTCCCGTTGAGACTATAGTCAATACTATAGGAGACTTAGCAAAGTATGTTGCAAGCAATTTAGCATATGTGGTTGGTAAAACCAGCTCTTACATTAAAGACTCCAACCAATATGCTGAATTCATTAAACATGCTAAGCTAGATCCGGGCGATAAAATTATCAGTTTTGACGTGGTCCAACTCTTCACCAAGATTCCCTTAGATGAGGCAATACAAGTGGTTAAAGAGGTGGCAAACTCCCAACCTGCAAAGTTCGCTAAAATTTGTCTATGATCCACTTTCTTCACCTTCCAAGGGGAAATATTTGAGCAAACTTCAGGAGTAGCTATGGGATCACTTCTTTCACCTATTGTAGCCAATCTCTTCATGGAAAAATTTGAAAAGAAGGTTCTTGACACCTACCCATTAAAACCTAAGTTTTCGGTTAGGTTTGTGGACAACACCAATGTTGATTAGCCTCATGGAGATGATGAACTTAAAAACTTTTAAAACCATCTCAATAGTATGTCTGATGACATCAAGTTTACAATGGGATTGAGGAGAATAATCGCATACCATTCCTTGACATCCTCCTTATAAGAAACAAGGATGGTTCCATAGGTTACAAAGTGTTCAGAAAAAGGCGCATATTGATAATTATCTCTATGCTGATTCACACCACGACCCAGCTCAAAAAATGGGTGTCCTTCAAACCCTCTTCACTAGAGCATGTAGAATATCAGATGAGAATCACACCGAGGAAGAGATTACCTACTTAAGAAAAACATTTGTTAACCTAGAATACAATAGTAAAGACATCTTCAAGGCCATTTAGAAAGCCATATCTGGAAATAAAAAAGACAAACCAAATAACCCCCTAACTACTAATTCCTACCCTCTATATATTCATGGTGTCACTGACAAGATAGCCAAAATTCTGAAAAATAAAGATATCAAAACTTCATTCAAACCCTTGACAACTATTAAACAAAGAATGAAATCAGTAAATGACAACCAAGAGCAACTCCAACAGAAAGGTGTTTATATTATCAACTGTTCTTGTGGAGAACACTATATTGGGGAAACAGGCAAGTCAGTTAGGATCAGGCTTAAAGAGCATAGTGCAGATATCCATAAACAAAGAACATGTTCTTTAGCTTTAGCTGAGCATGCGAGTAAGACAAACCACCATATATGCCTTGAAGACACAAAGGTCATTGCTAGAAAAACAACATTTTAAACGTAAAGTTCGTGAGGCACTTGAGATCATAAAACACCCTCATAACCTCAATAGGGATGGAGGCTTGGAAATTAGTAGAAATTGAACCTCACTTCTCACCCCCATTGATTAAAATGACCCTCCATTTCACTTCCCCCTACCTCTCTTCATCTTTCCCACCCTCTATAGGTCAAAACAACTCCTCTCCTAACCATAAAATAACATTAAGAATTATAAGAAATATTATGTTTCCAATATAATACATAGACTTCATATTAAATATAAGACTCAATTTAGAATACATTAACAATAATCCATTAACATAAACACATATGAGTTTAATCTAATTGATAATAATACATTATTCTCTTACAAATTTTAAACTTTTAAATTAATAAATTAAAAAAATAAAAATATTTATTTATTTATGTTTAAAATTAAAATAAAAAAATTTACATTATAATATAAAACCTATTACATAATAGTTTTTAAGAAAACCTTAAAATAAACTAATTTGCTCTCAACTTAATCTAGCTAATAATTCAACAATTAAGAAATCAATTATAAACAAAAATATTATATTATTTAAAATATAGTTAAATTCAATAAAAACATCTTATAATAGATAAGAATAAAAAGAAAGAAATAAATTATAATGAACGGCAATTTGATAAATTCTTTAAACAAAAAATATTTAAATATCTTTACAATAAAAATAATAAAAATGAATTTAAAATTCAAATCATTCAGATGGTCGGCTTACCAACTTGACAACTCACCTAACCATATCTATTGCTCCTGTTTATCTTCTGTGTAAATCAATCGTGATGATGAGTCTTGGTCTAGACTCAAAACATCGACAAATTAAAGATGAAGATTGTGGAATTGAAACGTCGACAAATTAAAGATGAAGATTGTGGACTCGAAACGTCGACAAATTAAAGATGAAGACTGTGGAATATCCAAATTCAGTTTCTCAAACACATATTCTGTTAAATGAAAATCTGTGATGTTTCACATATTTGCAGACACACTTCACACCATAAGTGAATGAGAGTTTGGTCAACACCTCTAATCCAAGACCATGAAAAATAACCCCTTAATATGTAAACCCAATTGGGCATCAAGAAAAACAATATAATAGTTAGGTTAGCATTGGTGGGGTAGACATCCTAGTAATGCCCACCAATCACTTTACGTTGAGACATAGTTGTTGTCCTCTTAAGGTGCTTGAAATCCTCCAAAATCCAGCAACCCAAATCCATTGATGAGAAAAACATAATTGGTGGGGTAAGGCTTAGGCCAAGGATTCTAGCGGTTCCCCTTGAATCTACTCACCTCTTAATCTAGAATTTGGGTCCATGACTAAAACCCAGAAGCTGAGATTCTCTCACCCCCATTGGACGGAGGTAACCATAGTATGCTTTATTATGATTGAAACACCCAATAGGTGGTGGTTGTGGGATGAAACCACCCCTCTTACCCCACCTTTCAATCAATGCTCTACTTGCTGACATCGAATCCCAAAAGTAAGAAATTGTTTAGAAGGCCATTGAAACATTGAACTAGGATATGTTTTAGGTGTAGTTAACCTTTAGGCGAGGAGTCATTTTTCTATTTTAGGACGCATTTACTTAAATTAGAGTAAAAATACATTATATTTATCTTACACTTTGCACCACTACCCATAGTGTCTTCTTGCTCTTTGTTGTTCTTTTTCTTCATCTCTTACCTCTAGTGTTTTATTTGTCTTGACATCATTGTTCCCCCTAGGAAATTTTTGCAGAGACTCTATGGTCTTCTTTGTCAGTTAGAACATTGATTAGCGCCTCCTATATGAGTTAGGATCTCAGCCCCAAGTCCACCTTTGGACTATAGTGTTTCTGGTTCATCCAATTCTTCCTCATATTTCGAGTCCTCTCAACCCTAGGTTGCTACCATCTTTGGTGTCAACGCTGGTGGTAATGTTGGTCCTAACGCAGGCGCAGAAAATGGAGGAAATACTAGCTATAACGTTGGTAATACTCAAGGTACCCATTCTGGAGGTAACACTGGAACCTCATAAGGGATGAATTTCAATCAACCATTGCTTCCCTATATGGTCAATTTGAATCTCACTAATTTGAACTAGCTCATTAATGATCCTCTTCATAATGATTCTAATTGGTGATTTGTGCCAACCAAGCTCCCATCTTATCTCCAAAAATTTGAAGGGAGGCCTAGAGAGGATCCCACTAACCACATTTAATCTTTTCACATGTGGTGTTCCTCCAATTCCATAATGAATGATTCCATTTTTTTGCACCTCTTTCAGCAAACCCTCACCAATTTTGTCCTGAAGTGGTATGTAAACCAACCCCATGTGTCATTAAGCTCTTTGCAACCCTTGCCAATTCATTTATATCCTATTTCTAGTTACCTATCCATTGTCATACTGGTACCAAATGTTTCACCTCATTCTGTCAAACTTGTGTGACCCTCCTTCCCAATCATGTCCACGAATGGTGTAGAAGGCATGGCTTGTGCAAAGCTTGAGAATTTGAATAATGATTTTTCATGGATTGGTTCTCGTGATCCATCCTTGCTCTCTTGGCATAGATGTCACATCTACTTTACCTAAAATAGAAGAAGAAGCCATTCAGAAGGCTTTGCAGTTTGATATTATCTATTCCCTGACCTCCTTTAGCCCAGTGCTTCTTTTGCACTAACGGAATCTCATGTTGCATATGGTATAATTATGCTGGTATCATACCAGCATCCTTCCCTGTATCTGTAAGGATAATGAGCTATTTCAAACCTCAGGGGGGCCCAGTTCCACCTACACTTATCGTCCCCTTGACCCTTCATGAGTTAACTCATACTAAGGCATGAGTATCTCTTATGTATCTTTCAATCCACGTCAATTGATGCTAGGGACAGCTACTTGGTTACTAAAATGTTAGAGTGAATCCATACTATCGGTATGCACTGCCCAGTGCTCTAGCCCCAATGGCAGTAACACCTCAACCTCTCATGCCCCAGCGCCCTTCGCCACAACATCATCACCTCCATAGAGTAGGTGTATGATTAGCATAATATTTTCCCTCCCCCTAACCCTAAGAGAAAGAATAAGGGTAAGGGTAACCAAAATTAGCAATCTCATGGAAACCAAGGAAACCAATGTTGTTAGCCTATTACCAGGAACCACAATACTCAAGCACCTAAAGAGATTTAACCCATACTCCTCTCTAACCTAGTGAAAAGTGAAGATTCCGAACATGACAAAGCCATAAATAAGCCCATATATAAGACATTCCATGGCTAAAATTGACAAAATTAGACGAGAATCTCCCAAAACCCCACACCCTAGGCACCCCTAATAGGTTAGTAAGGTCGGAAATAAAATAACTAGAAAGAGTTGCAAATAAACAAAGCAAGACCATGGAGGAGACAACATGAGCCACCTCACCCACATTGCCTGTATTTGACCTTTGTTGACTATTACTATCAAGATCCTAAGCTCATTGTAAATACTCCAGACATTGATAAAGTATGCCCTCCCACTTCCACTTCACCAGCATTGAGAAATATACAAGCCTAACCGCATAGGAACCATACACATAAACAAGCAACTCCCATCAGTAATAGGGTGGTCGACCTTTTGACCTCACCTCTTCCCCTCATGTCAAAAAAATCCCACCTTCCTCCCCAAAAATAAATAACCATTTGTAGGTCTTCATTCATATTCATGCTTGGGGTGAGAAACACCTCATGCTCTTTAATGTCCATCACGTCATAGGGTGGTGGGCTTGACCCCAAAAAGCCCTCTCACACCATATGCTCACTCCGACATTTTTTTTAAATATTTTAATGTAAGATTTAAATAAAATATTTGAATATCCATGTTAAATAACATGTTTTAATATATATATTAATATATATTATATATATATATATATATAATATATATATATATATTAAAACATGTTAATTTAACATGGATATTCAAATATATATATATATATATATATATAATATATATATATATATATATATATATATAATATATATATATATATATTAATATCATCTTAGAATAGAATATTTATAATTAACATGTACAAGTAATTAAAAAAAAAAAAATCAAGTATTTCATAGTCAATAAAAGATGAATAGTTCATTTAATTCTTAATATGAAGTTGATACATGGTAATTGAAAAATATTATTTCAATACTTTCAGTGTGTCTAACCTCTAGCTTGAGTAAGCACAACCCAAGGGTAGGGGATTGCACCTCCCCTAGGCCACACCAACCCTTAGCATGGCTAGATGTTTTCCCACGGATTTTTAAACCAATAATCTAAGTGCTAGATTTTTTTCCATAGAGTTTTAAACCAATTAACTTTACAGGAAAAAGTGCTTTAACAAAATACCTTATCATCATGTGCTCTAGCCCCCATTGGCAATAAAAAAAATTATTTTTGATATGAATAAAGTCTATAAATAAAATATCTTAATGATCATGTTCAATGAAGTACTTCAACATCAACTAAAATAATTTAGTTGAAAACCAAATATATTCAATATAAATCTAAAGTTAAAATATTTATTATATAAAATAATTGAAAAAAAGAAGTTAAAAAAGGTATATTTTTAAAGATATATTTTGGGAAAAGGTATATTTTTGGTAAATTTTGCTTAAAACTTAATAAAGATTTGTTTGATTGTAAATTAAGCAATGCATTTTACATAATCAAAGCGTCCAAAAAGATTTTCTATGTGATAAATCTATTTGTACATTTATAAACCCAATTTAAACCCTACAAAACTATGATTTAGAAAAAAAATGATATTAAGAGAACATTTTATTGATATATTCCTTTAAAAGAAGAGAAAATAGGCAATCTCTTTCAAATTCATAAAAAAAATTACAATCTCAAAAAAAAATTAATACTAACAAAAGATTTTATTGATATGTTTCTTAGAAGGGAAAAATATATATATATATATAGTATTAATTTATTCAAAAACCTTGAGTATTGAGATTCTTGAGTATGAAGCATTCAAAACCTTGGTATTGAGATTCTTAGAGTTGTGACAAACCAATATAATGATATTAGTAAATGTACATGCTTGTAAGTATAATCTATCATTCTTAGGTTTTATTAAGTCAGGTTATGTTATTTGAACGTCTCAAACATACAAACGCTGTTAAATATTATTGTATTGTGATTAATAAAGTTGAGTATAAAAGATATAAAATTATTAGTTATACAATTAAAAAAACATATATATAACACATTGGAATTATTGAATTATGGTATATAATGAGTTGTCAACTAAATTGTGCTTTTCTCATTAATTTAAGAAGAGAAGTGAGAACTCTGGTGCTTTCCTGATTAATTTGAGAAGAAAAATGAGGAACTCTTCACTCGCTGCACACTTGAATCCTCAGACCATATTTGAAAGAAAAATGTCTATTTGACCGGAAAAATTTCTACTGAGCAGGAAATTCATTGCAACTGTCTACACCATGAAATTATTCACCATGAAATTATTCACTGTCTACACCATGAAATTATTCATGACATGGTAGCCAAGAGATTAATGTTAATAAATATACAAGTCCTGCTTGAGAAGTGCTGTGATAAGATATAAGGGTACAGTAGAACCAAGTGCATCGCTTAGGAATGATCCAAACTCTCAGGTTTGAAGTTGTCCAGTGTTTCCTGATGGTAGTCCTAATGAATCGATTAATGACAAGGATATGCCTTATGCGAAGAAGAGTTAGGCTGATATTAGGTTGGTAAACTTATTTTCACATGTAACAAATTTGGACGTTACAAGTGTACTGATTATTAATCTTGAAGTGCATTCAGTCACAAATTCAACTAACCCATTTTAAATTGGTGATGTGATGAAGTTTCATAAGTTTAAAAGGTTGTGTCATTGGCCAGTGAATAAACTCATGCTGCAGCATAAAATTATTCAAGTAAAATAATGACAATGTTATTGCTGCCAGGACTTTTGCCATCATATTTATTTGCACCTAAGATAATGACAGAGAATATCTGCATGCCAAAAAATATAAAATAATAAAGCCTTAGTAGAAGGTATAATCCAACGATACTAGCAATTTGCTGGGCTTTATCGCTAGTGTTAAAGCTAAGATAGACAGGTATATTCAAAGGCCTTACCAGATAAGAAATACCTGGTAGTGTAAAGTTATAAAGTTATAACACTTAGTGTGACACTGAAATATTTGAAAGACTTATGTCTACAAGTTAGAAAGAAGTTATAAATTAGAATTTATAGGTTTGATTTGCACTACTTGCAATTCTATAACTCTAGCAACTCTAGAAAATTACATTTTATATATTTCTGTACTCTAGCATATTACATTTTATAGATTTCTGTAAAGGACACCAGTGATGTTTTTTATTTTAAATTTAAATAAAATATGCAATCCTCTACCAATTGGTTTTTTGAAATAGGTCATACTCTGAAACATGTCATCTAAAACATCTTCAAAATTGACCAAAGATATATACTTTATATACTTTCTAATGCGGGTGGAAGGGCTCTGAAACTGAATAGATATACTTTCTTGTGTAGAAGGTCTCTGCAACTGAATATATATGCTTTATGGTGTAGAAGGTCTCTACAAGTGAAGAATCAAAATATAGAATCAAATATATATACTTTCTGCTGCAGAAGGTCTAAGAATATATATATTTTCTAGTGCAGAAGGTATTTACAAGTGAAGAATAAGATGTTAATGTTACTATCACGCAGACTCTTCACCCCCGTTCACCAAGGGAGTGAAAAAAACTAGGGCCTTCACCCGGTAAGATTTCAAGGGGCTGAACTTTGAAGGGCGACTCAGGCAATAATCCAATAAGGTCATTATAGTGGCAGGTGGGCGAAGGCATTGAAGTGGTCATTATACTGGGCAGGATGGCGAAGGCATTAAAGTGGTGTCTGGCGGTGTTGACACCATTGACACCTAAAATTAAGTGTATTTTTGGTTTAAAATGACTTTGGATAGAATAAAGTTTCACCTATTTCAAACTTTGGTTAAAATGGTTAAAATAATATCATGTTGTTGATTAGTGTTGTAGATTAGGTGTCACTATATTTAATAGGTAATTACTTGAGTTTTATTTCATAGGGGTTGAGTCGTATTTAGTTATTTATTATTGATGTTTACCATGTTACCTATTTAATCATTCAAAATATATAAAATAACAATTTCTGTCTCACTTTTTAGTTTCATTTATTTTTTGTCATGGTATAGGAATTTAGATGACCTAAGACTTTTTGAGAGAGCAGCAAAGTTAGAGTAAGGTTGCATAAGACTCATTAAGAGCAGCATTTGTGTATTCACAAAAAGGAACAGAGATCGCAGCGAAGTGAGGCCGTCGTTGATAGGTTGCTGTGAAATGAAAACGTGTTATTTTTTTGGGAAACTAACGTTGTCCAGGAATCAAACCAGAGCATACTAACGCTATGCAGCGAGACCAGCAGTGAGTGAGTCATCTTTCCTGATTTCAGGTTATTAACGATCCATGGTAGTGATGAACAATACGCTGGTTTTAATTATCAAGAAAAGAGTTAACACGCGGTCTCACCATCCTTCCCGCCGGGTTAGCAAAAGTCAAACGAAAGATTTAAGTTTTTTGTACGATGTATTTTTTTTTTTTTAAGTTTTTCAAACGTGTTTCTTTTTAATAGAACTTATATTTAAAAGAAAGGACTATTAAGAGGGTTTGTTATTTTTTTTAAGATTTTTTTAAATAAAAAAAAATCTTGGAAAGAAAAGGGGTATTGAGTGTTTTTTGTTTTTTTAATAAAAATTTGGAAAGTAAAAGTAAAAAAGATTTTTTTTAAAGGTTTTACTTGGAAAGGAAAAGGATTTTTTAAAGCTTTTTTTATGAAAACTTGGAAAGGAAAAGGATTTTTAAAGGAAATTTAAAAGAAAAGGCACACATTTTGCATTCACAGAAATGGCTTCCTCTAGCATTTTTCCACAAACCCTGACTTTGCTTTGCAAAAATTATGAGTTTTGGTTTTTCAGAATGAAGACGTTCTTGCAAGCCCAAGAGTGTTGGGATACACTTTAGATTGCATATGTAGAGCCGACTCAAGAATCATGGGCGGTCATGACTAATAATCAGAGGAATGCAATGACTGAACTCAGAAAGAAAGAATACAGAGAAAAATGCTGGATACAAAACTCAGTCGATGACTCTATTTTCGACAAGATAACTGGTGCATCCACATCACATCACATGAAGCTTGGGAAATCTTGAAAGTTGTTTATCAAGGTAATGATACAGTGAAGAAAGTGAAATTATTACGAGGTTTATTTTTTGAGAATAAAGATGTTCCTGCAAGCCCAAGAGTGTTGGGATACACTTCATACTGCATATGTAGAGCTGACTCAAGAAGCATGGGTGGCCATGACTAATAATAAGAGGAATGCAATGACTAAACTCAGAAAGAAAGAACACGAAGAAAAATGTTGGATACAAAAATCAGTCGATGACTCTATTTTCGACAAGATAATTGGTGCATCCACATCACATGAAGCTTGGGAAATCTTGAAAGTTGTGTATCAAGGTAATGATACAGTGAAGAAAGTGAAATTATATACATTGAGATCATAGTTCAAAACCTTAAAGCTCACTGACATAGAAAATGTGGATCAGTTCATGACTAGAGTCGTGGGAATAGGAAACTAAATCAAGCTCATCGGTGAAACCATTTCAGATGAGAAAATTGTTCAGAAAGTCCTTCGAAGTCTGCCCAAGAAATATGACATGATTGTAACTGCCATTTTAGAATCCAGAGATCTTACAACTTTCTCAGTAGAACAGTTAACTGGATCACTTCTAGCACACGAAACAAGAGTCAACTTAACATAAGATTCCATGGAACAAGCTTTCAAAGGACAACTTTCTTTTGGCAGAGGCAAAGGATATAGAGACACAATAAGTGAGGTAGAGGCCAAAGCAGAGGCAGATCAGAACATCATCATGCAGCAAAGTAGTGGAGACCTCCACAAAACCAAACTCAAAGAAGGATACCCTGGAGAAAATATAATGTCAAGTTTAATTACTGTAAGAAATTTGGTTATTATGAACATGAATGCAAAAAGAAACAGTTAGATCAGCACAGAGGCAATGCCCATATCTCCAACAATGAAGGAGAATCCTCTGAAACAATGTTTCTTTCATGCAATCTTTCTGGAGACATTCACAACAAGGATCTTTGGTTACTAGACAGTGATTGCAGCAATCATATGACAGGTAACAAAAAACTGCTTTCTTATCCTCATGCTTCCATAACATCATAAACTACTCTTGGAGATCATTCTTGCATTAAATCTGAAGGAAAAGGTATTGTTCCTATTTTTACTAAATAGAATCAACAGAAATACATTCCTGATGTTTATTATGTTCCAAATCTAAAGCATAACCTCATTAGTGTAGGACAACTAATGGAATATGGTTATGATGTAATGTTTCAAGGGAACACATGTTATATCTATAACAAACCTCCCAATAGAAGATTGATAGATAAGGTTGAAAAAACCAAGAAGAGGATGTTTCCCTCGACTCTTAGAAGTCAAAATATTTCACAGTCTTTTGTACACAATGTGTCAAGAATAGATGAGTCTTAGCTATCAAATTCTAGATATGGTCACATACCATTAAAAACTCTAAGTCAACTTCAGAAATAGTCAATCGTCATTGGTCTCCCTATTATGAATGAAAAAGACTATAATTGTGAAAATCGTGTTCTGTCCAAGCATAGAAGAGACAAATTTCCCACATCTTCCTCTAGAGCAAAACAACCTTTAGAGCTTGTCCATACAAATATATGTGGCCCAATGCAGACATAGTCTATTGTTGGTAGTATTTATTTTCTGACATACATTGATGATTATAGCAGGAAGGAATGGGTGTATTTTCTCAAAAAAAAAATCAGATACATTCTCAAGGTTCAAAGAATTCAAAGAAGAAGCATAAAAGCAGAGTGGAAAGCCTTTTAAAGTACTCAGATCCGACAAAGGAGGAGAGTACAACTCCAAACACTTCAAAGCATTTTGTCAATGACAAGGAATCATAATGAAGAACACAAAAAGATATACTCTGCAGCACAATGGAGTAGCAGAAAGGAAAAATCAGTCAATCGTGAACATGGCCAAATGTATGCTTTGTGAGAAGAAACTGTTTCACAATTGTTAGGATGAAGTAGTTTTGATAACAGCGTATGTTCTCAACATATCTCCAACAACCACTCTCCAAGATACAATACCTCAAGAAGCATGGGATGGTAAAAAGGTAAATGTATCTCACTTTAGAATTTTTGGATCAGTAGCATTTTCACATGTTCCTGAGAAGCTAAGAAAGAGGCTTGATGATAGGAGTGAAAGATGTATTTTTGTAGGCTATAGTGAGCAGTCAAAGGCCTACAAACTTTATAATCTAGTTACAAAGAAGTTTGTCTTAAGTAGAGATGTAAATTTTTTTGAAAATAAATCTTGGTATGATCAAGTTGATGAAGCTTCAAGTCAGATTTCTTATCCACCATAGCCACCAGGATTGCAGGTTGAAGAAGAACCATAACATTCTAAAAATGGTACATCTTCAAACAGTGAATCTACCAGTGATTCAACATCTTCAAAAGACAATAAGAAAACAAGAAGCATCAGAGAAATATATGAGCAGGAGCATGAGTTTGACCAACATAATATGTTTGCATTTATTTCATCTCAACCAACTCATTCTGAAGAAGCAGTTAAAGAAAATAATTAGGTAGAAGCAATGAACCAAGAAATTGATGCTATAGAGAAGAATCAGACTTGGGAATTAGCTGATTTCCCAAGAGGCAAAACCAGAATCGGTGTAAAATGGGTATATAAGACCAAGTTGAATGAAAAAATAGAGATTGAGAAACATAAGGCAAGGTTAGTTGCCAAAGGATTCTCACAATAGTTTTGTGTCGACTATGGTGAAACCTTTGCTCCAATAGCAAGGTTAGACATTGTTAGAACCACATTGTCCGCAACAAATCAGCACAAATGGAAGGTCTATCAGCTTGATGTAAAATCACTTTCCTAAATGGTATATTGCAGGAAGAAGTTTATGTAGAACAACCTCTTAGTTTTGAAGTTGCAAGATAGGAGCTTAAGGTATACAGATTGAAGAAAACCTTGTATGCTTTGAAACAATATCCAAGAGCTTGGTACAGTCACATTGACACCTATCTCATCAAAAGTGGTTTTTTCATAAGAAATCATGAACCAACTTTGTATACAAAAATGCATGAAGGTAAAATTTTGATTGTATGCCTTTATGTAGATGATCTTCTTTATACAGGAAATGTGATGTTAGAAGATTTCAAAGAAGCAATGCAAAAAGAGTTTGATATGACAGATCTAAGAGTCATGAAATACTTCTTAGGCATTGAAATTCATCAATCTTCTAATGGAATTTTTGTCTGTCAGAAAAATATGCCACTAATATCATCAAAAAGTTCAAAATGACCAATTGCAAACTTGGAAATACACCAATTTTTCAAGGCACAAAACTGAGCAAAGAAGGTGTAGCACCACTAGTTGATTCCACGTTGTATAAAATTCTAGTTGGTAGTTTATTATATCTCACTTTAACTAGACCTAATATTATGTTTGCATCATGTTTTGTCTCTAGGTTTATGCAATCACCTAATATTTCTCATAGGAAGGTTGCAAAAAGGATCTTAAGGATCATAGATTATGGTTTGTTTTATACACATTTTGAAAATTGTTCACTTTTAGGTTATACAAACAACAATTATGCAAGGAGTTTAGATGATCGAAAAAGCACCTCGAGGTATGCTTTTAATCTTGGAACCAATCTGATTTCATGGGCATTTAAGAAAAAATCAATTGTTTCAATATCTTCTAAAGAGGTAGAATATGTAGTAGAAAATTCAGCAGCTTGTCAAGCTATGTGGTTGAGAAGATTATTGAAAGATATTTCAAGTATTAAGAAGGAGCCAACTCCAATCTACTATGATAACGATTTAGCTATTTCTCTATCAAAAAATCATGTTTTCAACAAAAAGAGAAAGCACATTGACATTCATTTTCATTTCATCCGTGATCTTGTCAATGATGGGGACATAGTACTTGATTTTTGTGGTTCCAAAGATCAACTAGCAAATATTTTCACAAAGCCATTGAGCAAGAATGTGTTTGAATTTCAAAGAGAACAACTAGGCATTGTAAGTGTGACTACATGTAACAATTGAGATAAGGAGGGGATGTTGAGATATTAATCTCACTGTCAGTTAGTTGTTGGTTAGGTGTCATCACATTTGATTCTATTGTCTGCTAGGTGTCATAGGAAATTTAGTTTTACTTGAGTTCTACTCCATAGGTGTCGATTTTTACTTCAATCATTTATTATGGATGTTTACAATGTAACCTATTTAATCATTCATAATATTGAGAAGATCAATCTCTGCTCTACTTTTCAGTTTCATTCTTTGTCACAGGTGAAGTGAAGTATGCAATAGGAGGTGTAAGTTAAAACTTTGGTTAAAATTGTAGTGTAGCCAAATTGCCAACTTGGTTAAAATGGCTAAGATAAAATCCGGTGAAGTGAAGTTTGCAATAAGAGGTGGAAGTTAAAATTTTGGTTAAAATTGTAGTGTAGCCAAATTTCCAACTTGAAACTTTCATTAGACCATGAAATTTACATTCAAAGAAAATATTAATTATTAGTTAGTGCTCTATCCATTGCTAGAGTCCCTGCATGCCAAAGGCAGGGACCAATAAAATAACACTGTCATGTATTAGGATAACATTTTAAAGGAGGATAGTTTGTAGAAATGTATTGCAAATATATCTAAAATATAAAACAACCTGCATGATATAAGGTATTGAGACCAATGATGATGTAGAAATTCTCATGGTAGATCACCTGATAATGCAATATACTAAAACAAAATACTTGATCTACTTCTACAAACAAACTTGTGGAAGCTTAATCAATTTGAGCAAGATCAAATAGAACACATATAACAGAGAAGAAGAAATCATACACATGAAACACAGAAGAATACTTAGGGGAAAAACTCAGCTAAAAACCCCGCTATCTGTATTATCATACAAGTGGAAATATCTTAGGATTACACAAAGCTTTAGCTCACAAGCTATCCAGCTCTCAGTACAATCCCTCACTGCTGCTCATAGAGTGAATAGACAACACATATGCCTTCCTTCAGTCCTCCAAGCCTCCTATTTCCTTGCACAGTTTCTCTTGGATCCTCCAGCTGCAACCTATGTGATTCTCACCTCACACACAACACTGACCTCTGAAATAACTGTGCAATCCCGAAGGAGATTTTTCCTTCTGCAAGGATGAGTTTCCTTTATAGGAAAATTCCTCCAAGTGATAGTACAATGTCCCTGTCTTTAATCTCAACTGAGTCTTTGTCTGAACTGACATGCATGAGTTATTTATGAGAGAATATTCAGTTATCTGGAGTACACTAGTTGCATGCATGCATGCATTAACTGATTGAACTCACAATTAGTTCTTCCAACTGTTTGGAACTAATTTAACTGGACTTAACTCAGTTAACTGAGCTAACTAATTACAACTAAAATACAACTCATCCTTATCTCCTTAATTACGGGATAACTTCCTCAATCAAAGGGATAATTGTCGCATGTCTTCACAAAGACTTCATGTTTGAATTTCTCCAACTAATTAACTCAAGATGAATTAATTTGTTATTTTTCAAACAGTTGCTGAGACTAAATTCGAATTTTAATTCAAGGACAAATTAAAATTGGAATATTTTGAATGTTACTTTTAGCATTTCTTGTTGCTATTTTAAACACTCCCTTTAAACAAGAAAGGAATTCAATGTGATCCTGATCCTGAACCTTTGGAACATTTTGCATTCAACACTACTCTGTGGTGTTGTTGATCTAGCAACTCTAGAAACAAAAAAAACATCCAACTTGAATCAGTGTGATGCATTTGTCATCAAAGTCTCTGACTACTATTGCCTCTGTTGACTGAAAACTCTGCACCTCTGTGCTTTTCAGTATCTAACTACTTTAACCTCTGTCACTTTGATCTCTGACTACGTCAATCACATTGATTCCTCCTGCTGCATCTGTGTTGCTGATGGTCCTATCTCCCAGTAATGCATCCACACTGCACCTCCTCTAATCATGTTGCATCGTGTTGCCCGCTGTTGCACTGCAACTCAGTTACTGAGAAGTAAGTAACTGATCTCCCAACTAACCTCCCTGTTGGGCTAGAAACACCCTCTCATGTTGAAGCTCCCTCTGCCACTCCATATGCATCTATATCTACCCACTCAACCAGTCCTACTACTCCTTGTCGGGGCTCCCGTAGTAATGTTTAATCAAAGAGGTTGGGTACCTCAAGGATCCTACCCCTATTTCAGCCTTCTTGGGACTATCACTTCACAATCTCCCCACCTCACACCTGGAGGTATGGCTGCATGTGACCCCTTTGCTGACTTGGCTCGAAATTTCCCCTTATTGGAGGTCTCTGCATGAGTGGATGCCTCCACTTGGTCTCCTCTCGGCTTCTCCAGTTGTGGCTGCTCCACAACTTCCTAAAGATGCTTCACCAATTTTGGCTCCTCCACAATGTCTGAGACTTCTTTTGGTGCTGCATGTTGAGAGGTAATGTACTCTCCCTCTCAACCACCAAGTCTCCAACATTTGCCTTGCTCCTCAAGGCTTTCCATCCATATTGAACCTCAAGAGCACACAGGTTCTTGACTCGTGAACCGATCTGCTTCACCTATCTCATGGTGATGTGTCTAAGGAAAACCTTTCCCTTACTGAAGGCAACATCGTAGACTTTGTCCTCCATCATCGCGATTGATACCAAGTTTTTCTTCAGTCCAGGCACATACTTCACATCAGTCAGGGTGATGCGAGCTCCATGCTCCCTTTGAAAAGAAACTGTGCCCACTCCTGAAACACTATAATTCTATTCATTACCCATCTCTATGCGCATCTGGAGGTCCTTCTCCTCCAAGGTACTGAATAAACTCTTATCACCGGTCATGTGGAATGAGGCTCCACTGTAAAGAAACCAACCACAACCCATCATCGATGAAACCATGCATGCAATGAGGGTAAAATCCAATTCGAACTGAGAGGCCAATGCCTCACCTTTAGATCCTTCCGAGGATCCCTTCTTGGATTTCTTAAATGGACAATTAGTTGCATAATGGCCCACCTCATGACAATTAAATCATCTCACTTTAGATTTGTCAATCTTCTTCCCACCATGGGAAGAACTCGATTTGGAATGAGAATCCTTCTCCTTCCCTTTCCTTGCATTACTTGCTAAGGCCAAATTTCTTCTTCGTCCTTGGATGAAGAACCATCTCTGGTGCTCCTCCTGATCTCCTCTTGCATCAAATCTGACCATAGTCGTTCCCAATCTGGCAGTTTCTCTCTTCCATTCACTGAGTCTTGGTAGCTATGCTAGCTCTTAGGAAGACCGAGGAGAGTAAGACTCATCATGTCATCATCGGCTGTCGTGATTCCTACACTTCCAAGCTCATCTCTACAGGTGGTGAGCTTGTTCAGATATGTAGAGATCGTGTCGCCCTTTTCGCACTTGATTTTCTGAAGATTGTCCTTTAGCGCCAGCTTCCTCTAATCATCGTTGTTCTGTATAGATCCTTCAGTGTCTTCCACATTGAAAACAGTGTCTCCTTCCCATGGAGACTCAAGACAATATGGTCTCGAACTCCCTCCAAAAGAATCCTCCTCACTCTAGCCACACATTTCTTCCATTCCGCCAATTCTTGGGCATTAGATGTTGTTGGCTTGGGGATTTCTTGATCAATGAAATCCTTCAAACCATTGTCCTCTAATATCGCTTCCATGCGATCCTTCTAGTCTATGTAATTCGAGCTACCATCTAGGGCATACTCGAGTCTCAAACCATTGAATGCCATTGGTGAACTTTGAGATGTGATAAGAATTCGATTTCTACAATCAGGAACTTCAAAATTTTAACTTCTCCCTTCTTTGTATACTATTCTCTGCTTTGATCAACTTGGCTCTGATACCATGTAGAAATTTTCACGATAGATCACCTATAATGCAATGCACTAAAAAAAAAATACTTGATCTACTTCTACAAACAAAATTGCGGAAGCTTGATCAATTTGAGCAAGATCAAATAGAACACATATAACAGAGAAGAAGAAATCATACACATGAAACACAAAACAATACTCAGGGGAAAGCCTCAGTGTCTGTATTATCATACAAGTGGAAATATCTCAGGATTACACAAAGCTTTAGCTCACAATCTATCCAGTTGTCAGTACAATCCCTCACTGTTGCCCATAGATTGAATAAACAACACAAATGCCTTCCTTCAGTCCTCCAAGCCTCCTAATCCCTTGTGCAGTTTCTCCTGGGTCCTCCAGCTGCAACCTGTGTGATTCTCACCTCACACACAACACTGACCTCTAAAATAACTGCGCAATCCTGAAGGAGATTTTTCCTTCTACATGGATGAGTTTCCTATATATAAAAATTCCTCCAACTGATAGTACAATGTCCCTACCTTTAATCTCAACTAGACCTTTGTTTGAACTGACATGCATGAGTTATTTATGAGAGAATATTCAGTTATTTGGAGTACACTAGTTGGATGCATGCATGCATTAATTGACTGAACTCACAATTAGTTCCTCCAACTGTTTGGAACTAATTTAACTAGACTTAACTCAGTTAACTGAGCTAACTAATTACAACTAAAATACAACTCATCCTTATCTCCTTAATTACGGGATAACTTCCTCAATCAAAGGGATAATTGTTGCATGTATTCACATAGACTTCATGTTTGAATTTCTCCAACTAATTAACTCAAGATGAATTAATCAGTTATTTTTCAAACAACTATTGAGACATAAATTTGAATTTTAATTCAAGGACAAATTAAATTTGGAATATTCTGAATGTTGTTTTTAGTATCTCTATTTTTAGCATTTCTTGTTGCTATTTTCAACAGATGATTCCTAGATAAATGATGCTCATATGTGTCTTGAATTAAGGCAGGTTTCTGAAAATATAAACAAAATAAAATAAATGTTTCTAATGGACTCAATTGATAAAACAAAATTATGGTTTAGTGAGGGATAAAATGTTAAATTTTGAATCAATAGTATTTTATTTTGTAATTGTAACATCCCTTGTTGTGTAAATAATACTCATTTACATTTTAATGTACAAGACTTTGTAATTTTGGACTACCTAAAGGTTGGTAAAAAATCCTTGAATATAAAAGTTTATTTCTTTTTTTATCTTCTTTTAAAAAGTTAAGTTATGCCAAGTGAGGGAAATTTTAGGAGAAGACCCCAAACGAGAAAAACTTTTGTTTCTAGGTAGTTAGATAACTACTTCCTTTTGCTTCAAAGATTAAAAAGAAAAACATGTGAGTTGGAAAAGTAATGAGTGGCTAGAGAGGGAAGTCTGAGGTACAAAGGAAAAGAGGAAACCTTGGAGAGTAAATTGTCAAGGCAAGTAGGTGTACTTCTAAGGGTAATCTTTAGCTCATCACAAATTATTGGAAACCTAGAATAAAAATTCTGGAATGGATAGGATGTATTGAGGTTCGAGAATAGCTATTGTCTTGAAGTGCTCTGAAACCTAAAGAGGCTTTCGGGAATACCCAGAGCTCTAAAAACTAAACAGGCTCGGGGAAATGCCTGGACTATCAATCTGACAGGTTGGGTGGAAAAGGAGTCTTCTTTAGATTCCATCTCTCTAGTTGAGTGAACTAAGACAGATAGGTACCATTTAATTGATCCAAACCTAATATGGTTTCTTAAATGCTTGAAAGGTTGGAAAATAAAGTTTATTTTTCTTTTGAAATGTGGAAAAAGATTCCTACTTTGAAGGAAATACCTGAATGTTTTTGTTATGAAATGTTAGAAAAGGAAATATTACTCTTTCTTAAGGATGGAAAGGGAAATTCTACCCTTAAAAAGAAAAATCTCGTTGTTCCTCAAATATTAAAAAGTAATGATTCTATATTAAAAAGTAATGATTCTTTTTTTTGTACCCGCAGGAATGTAAAGAATGAAATTTTTAATCTTTCTTATATTAAAATTACCATTATAACCCATAAAATATGGAAGTGTTACCAATAGAAGTGCCTCTGTGTTTCGAATATTTAAATTATAACTCCTATTCTTCAACATAATTTAACAAGAAAGGGATAAGACAACATAACCCTATGAATAGCCCCAAGGGTTAGCTCAACTAGTCAAATAAGTGCCTCGCCGTTCGGGAGGTCACATGGTCAACTCTCCACGAAGCCCTTGGGGTTAGGCCTAGCTATTGGCCGTGGGGCTTGATACCCTTTGATCAAGCTCAGATATTTCCATGGACGTAGCGGCCACCCAGTGACTGCGGGTGTTCGTGAACCACACGTGATAAAAAAAAACATAACCCTATGAAAGTGCAAATATGGGTCTAGCAAGAATCTAATAAGAATACAATGTACAGTTGGGGAGTTTAGTTAAATATTTTAACCGTAAGGGACTCTAGTTGACCCTAGGAGAACAAATTCAAGGAATTAGTTCCAAAGGTATTCAGAGCCCAATGAAATTTATAGGTTGCACTGGATGGGTAGAGAGAAAACTTGAAATATGGGATTGACTTATTTTTCGGGTACACTAAGTATCAACTTAAAAATACTGAACATTATTGCAAAAAAAACAAAATATAACAAGAATTAACCATCTGGAAATCATTTCGCATAGAGATACAACTAAATTCATTTATGAAAACCAAATGCACTTGAAGTGAAACACAAAGAAAACCAGAAGAGAAACATGTATCTATTTCCATTTCTCCACAATTGATAAGAAAGGGGTGACCCTAACAAAAATTAACACAAAATACATACAAAATTTAAATCCATAAAAGAGAACTATATATGGATAATTGTGAAGAGATAGTTTTAACCCAACCAAAAAATCAAGTGTTTTTTTAGAAAATACATAATAACTGAGTCAAAAAAGGCCATAATACATAAAATATAAATAATTTGAAGTTCTATGTAAGCATCCTATAAAGGATTCATGGTTATCTTCATATACACACAATAATCCAAAACCAACTCAAAACCCTTGAGCGGGTAAACATAACTACTCCTATGAAAAATACTAAGCTTTCTTATCACTCATTAATTCAAGGTCACATCCAGAAGGAAACATAGGAGAACCCTTGCTGAAAGTAGGGTTTAGTAAAATGAAGGAGAAAGACGAAGAAAAATAAGTCAATTAACAACTGAGGAGAAGACAAATTTTGAAGAGTCATGAGCATAATGTAGCCCAACGTGCATAAATAGAAAGAAAGAATGTGGGTCAGACATACCCAACATTTCGACCCATGAAAAAGAAAAAAGAAAAAACACAAGTTATATATAGCAGAAGGCATAATAATTATTGAAGCTCATGAGTGGGAATTTCACCATCACTGCCTAGGCATTCTTGTTAAGAGATTTAATGAATGAATTTATACCTTGAGACCCAAAATAAGGCTAGACCTAAGAAGGAAAAGTGGAAAATATAGGGGTTCTATACCCGTGGGATGACCATCGTTCATCAGTCTATGTAAACAGAAAATAAGTAGAGCTACATCCTTACCTATGGAAAAAAGGGGGGTGAATTAAATGTATAAACCCTGGAGAAAGAACCAAAAGAAAAAATAAAGGAAGGAGGAATAGAATTATGGCTAAACATTGGCAACAAGTTGTGACCATGACCTGGGAAAAGAGCTTAAAACCCTAGTAGAGATAGGTTTGGCAACAAAGCTTGAAAAACCCTCTGACATAAAAACAGACTATCTGAACAAGTAGACCGGTGCAGAGTGATTACCTTTGACTTCCCAGAGAAGTTCTGATTCATTTGATCATGTAGTGGTAATTGAAGGGCAAACCATGGACCAAGTGTCCAACACAAATTGAGAAGAAAATAATACAACATAGAGGAGGGTCTAGAGATTTCTTACGAACCTTTGATAACCATATAACGCAAACACTAATAGCATAATTAAACTCATAAAATGATCTACTTGTATGTTACGACAGTAAGGTATGAAAAATCCCAGAATGACCATATAAATTTTGAAATGAAATATGTGCACGTATAAATGATGTAAGGCGTGGTACAATGTATAGGGTTTGGTGGTGCTAGTATGAAATATTAATGTGAGTAGAACAAGTATAAATAGTATAACCAAGAGTAATGTTGTGTGATAAAAAAATAAAACAATCAACTATACATTTAGTCAAACATTAAATAAGCACTGAACTGAGTTCACATTTCTCATAGTCCACTGATGTCAAGCATTGAATAGTCGAGTAACAATAATCAATAAAATTATGTTACTTGGGTTAATTGTTTAGGTAATTTTTTTTTATATGGAGATGATTGGTTGATCATGTTACAAGTGGTATCAAAGCGCCCAGGTTGCAATATTATGGCTTGTTTTGGGAAACTAAATAATAAAACGTATGCCATCTCCACATAAAAATTATAATGAGGAGAGAAGTAAGAAGCACTCATCCATTAATTCCATTGGAAGAATCTGGCCCTATACCCATTTAAGGAGCTAATCCCGAAATGGGTGTTCAACCGGAAGGAGGACACCAAAGCCCCACCACTATGTTGTTGGAAACTTTTCAACAATTAAGGCTTGAGATGGCTAGTCTATGGGAAGACAATGGGATATTGATGCGAGACCAAGAGCTAATATTTAAAAGTCTCTTTGATTTCCATAATCATATAAATTCCATACCCATCCCTAGCAATGATGACATGGATGAGGAGCGAAGGTAGAGAGGTGAAAATGTGCTTGTAGGAAGTCATACTTAGAGATTGGAAGGGGATAAGGGTGAAAATGAGGAAGAATATGATAATGTATTAGACCATAGGAAAAATGTGAAACATAAGACAAAGTTGAAAGGAGAATTCAGGAAAATTAAACCCTCGACCTATAAAAGAGAAATGTAAGAAGTCATTGAAGCATGGTTAATTAATATGAAAAAATATTTCCAAATTTATGAATATGATGATAAGTGAAGGAAATATTAGAAATTTATCATCTACAAGGGAAATCCACATTGTGGTGGGAAGAATTTAAAATTTTTCATGCAATTGATCGACAAGGAGTGACTTGGGGAAAATTTCTGAAGCAGTTCAAGGAAACATACTTAATTGAGCAATTCTACGATGATAAGGCAAAGGAATTCTATGATCTTCGGCTGGGAAAACTTTCGATGGATGAATTTGTGACTAAGTTTGCATCCTTGTTGAGATGTGGGCCTTATATACGTGAGGAAAAGGCTAAGTTACATCATTTTATGAGTAGCCTACCCACGTTTATGAATGAATTTTTGGAGTTCGATAATCTTAAAATAATGGATGACCATTTGGAAGGCATGGATCAACTATCAACAAATGAAGAAAAAAGGTGACGAAAACATGAATTAGTCAAGTACAAAGGGAGATAAAAAATCTCATAATATTAGAAATAGCAAAATTAGAAATGCTATAAATCCACCCAAGAGCCAGTCAGGGCACAAAATGAACCTAAGCAAGTTGAATTATCTTGCAAAACAAAGGCCAGTCAGGTCATAGAGGGGATTGTTGTTGACTGTGAGAAAATTAAAAATATTATGGAGTGGTTTGCTCCTAGTAACATACCTGATATTCAATATTTTACAGGTTTGGTAGGATAATATCATCATTTTATTTAGGGATTCTCTAGAATATCTTGTCCTATAATTTTTTTGTAGAAGAAAGGGAAAGTTTTCAATTGGATAGTTGAATGTCAACGTAGCTTTGAGAAAATGAAACATTTATTGACCATAGCCCTAGTATTAAAGATTGTGAATCTAGAAAAGGAATTCATCATCTCCACTGATGCATGTTAAGAGGGAGAGGGAGGAGCATTGATACAAGAGGGTAAGTTAATTGTCTATGAACCCCCAAAGCTAAAAGAGCATGAAAAAAGATACTCTGCACGTGATCTAGAGTTAACTACAGTAGAACACACCTTGAAGGTATGGAGCCATAATTTATTGGGTAGAAAGGTTTTGTTAATGTTCGACCACAGTAGACTAACCAATTTCTTTAAGAATCCTAGTCTCAACACACATGATAGGTGGATAGCCTTTTTAAGTAAATTCAATTTTGAAATTAAGGACTTAAAAGGGAATGAAAACCTTGTAGTTGTTGCATTAAGCAGAAAATCACCTCACATATACAAAAATTCCTATAGTTAAGTGGAATTTAGTTTTTTAGATGTGATCAAGGAGGTTGCAAATAAGGATCCATAATATATGATTTTGTGGCAACAAACTGAGTATGGCATACATAAAGACAATTTATTGACCTTTAGAGGAATAATATATGTTACAAATCAAATTATTGTTAGACAATTAATAGTGGATGAACTTCACAGAAGACCTTATGCTACCCATCTCGGATATCAAAAACTATTTTATGCCATAAAGAAAAATTATTTCTAGCCCAAAACGGGAAAACACATCACCAAATATTTGGCCAAGTGTTTGGAGTATCAACAAGTCAAGGTTGAACATTAGCATCCACTTAGGTTACTTCACCCGCTACCCATCCCAAAGTGGAAATGGGAAGTAACTACTCTAGATTTCATAATAGGTTTGCATAAAAATAAGAAATAAAATGACTCAATCATGGTGGTAGTAGACAAACTAAGTAAAGTATCCCATTTAATCCTTGTTCAATCTACATAAGAAATTACACATATTGCATAAAAATTTATGCGTGAAATATTCATATACACGGGATGCCAAAGGTATTGATTTCTGATAGCAATTTGAATTTCACATCCACTTTTTGGAAGACTCTTTTTGTTGGGAAGGTATACCTCATTATATACCTTTTTAAAAGAGCGAACTTGTATGAAGTTCCGCGTGTCACTATTTCGAACTTCAGACTGGAAAATATACACAGAAAACTACAGTCTATCCTCTTTCTATAAATTCTTACAAAATTTCAATCTCATTCTCAAAGAGAAAGTTATGACGATTTTCCCAAAGTCGCCTGTTTAGGATGTAATTTGGGAGTCTTCAAAAACCCTAACTTCCTTAGATCATATATCCGAAAATATAGTGAGACAAGATCTGAAATAAGGACCCGAAGTTCAGAACGATTTCAACTCAAATGGGTCTTTTGTAGCTTCTGAAACGTCACAGAACAATAGTTATAGCGAGTTATAGCGAGAATGCCATGATGACCTGTTTGGAGCAACGGAACCCTAGAATCCAAAGCTTTGATACCAAATGTTAGGAAATCAGCTCACAAAAAGATAGAAAACCCTAGAATCCAAAGCTTTGATACCAAATGTTAGGAAACCAGCTCACAAAAAGATAGAAAAGATAGATCAACGCCTTAGAATTCAACCTCTTCCAGGGGGCAACTTCCTTTAAATTACACAAATGAACAATTCTTTGATGATACAAATGACAAGACCTCCTTTCTATATATAGGAGTCTAAGGGGTCATAATATAATCAGAGCCGACATAACAATAATAACGTAAGGGCACAATAATAACAATATGGGGACTACATGGGCAAAACAATATAATAAGGGGTTGTATTAATAACAATAGGGGGTTACACTAGTAGTATAGGGACCTAACATAGACAGTTACTTCCTCTAGAAGAATTTAGTTTCCAGGTAGTTAGACAATTACTTCCTCTTCCTTCATAGATTAAAAAGAAACACATATGAGTTTTAAAAGCCAGGAGTGGTTAGAGAGGTGAGGTAAGTCTAAGGCAACAAAGGAAAATAGGAAACCTTTGAAAGGATGATGTCAAGACGAGCAAGTGTACTACAGGTGTACTACTGAAGGGTATACTTGAGCTAATCACAAACTAGTGGAACCCATGGAATACAAATTCATTGAATACAATTGAAGGGTATACCTGAGCTAGTCACAAACTAGTGGAATCCATGGAATACAAATTCTAGACTAGACTAGAGATATCAAGGTCCCAAAAAAGTTACTATCTTGAACTTCTCTAGAAACTCAATAGGCTCAAGGGGAGACCTGGACGTAATGGTTAGTCTCACCTGTTGGGTGGAAAATGAGTCTTGTCCCAGTTGCACTTCTCTTCTCTGCTTAAGCTAACTACGATAGATAAGTATCATTTAATTGATCCAAACCTAATATGGTTTCTTAAAATTTTCTCTAATTAAGCTAACTAAGAGAGATAAGTATCATTTAATTGATCCAAACCTAATATGGTTTCTTAAATGTTTCTGTCTTTTAAAAAGTTAGAAAATAAAGTTTTTTTTCTTTTGTAATGTGGAAAAGGAATCTTACTATGAAGGAAATACATGAATGCTTTTGTCATGAAATGTCAGAAAAGGAAAAAAAGAAAACACACTGCTTCTAAATGATGGAAAGGGAAATTCTACTATTGAAAATAAAAACCTCACTGCTCCTCAAATAACAAAATAAAAATAAAGATCTTTGTAAATATTTTTTATATTAGAATTACCATTATAAGCCATAAAAGATAGAAGTGTTACCAACAAAAGTGCCTTTGTGTTTGGAATCTTTAAATTATAACTCACGTTCTTCAACATAATTTGACAAGAAAGGGCTAGGACAACATAACCCTATAAATTGCAAAGTTGGGACTAGCAAGAATCTGATAAGAATACAAAGTAAGGTTGGGGAGGTTGTTTAAATATCTTAATCATAAGCGATTTCAGTAGACCCTAGGAGAAAAATATTGAGGAATTAGTTCGAGAGGTGCCTGGAGCCCAGTAATAAATTTTATAGACTGCATTATATGCGAAGAGAGAAAACCCCAACTATGGTATTCATTTCTCTGTTAGGCACAGTAAGTATCAACTTAGAAATACTGAATGTTGTTGTGAGACAAAAAAAAATAACCAGAATTAAATATGTAGAAATCATACGACAAAGGCATACAACTAAATTAATTTATGACAACTAGATGCGCTTGAAGTGAAACAAAAAGCAAACCAGAAGAGAAACCCATACTTATTTCCATTTCTCCACAGTCGATAAGAAAGGGGTGAGCCCAAAAAAAATCAACACAACAAATATATACAAAATTTACTTCCATAAAAGTGAACTATATATGAAGAACTGTGAAGAGACGGTTGTAAGCCACCGAAAACTCAAGTGTTTCTTTACAAACTACATAGTAATTGAGTTGGGAAAAGCCATAATCCATAATATAAAAATAATATGAAGTTCTTTGTAAATAGCCTACAACGGCTTCATGACCATCTTCATATGAATAAAATAATCCAAAACCAGCTCAAAACCCTTTAGCAGGTAAAAAAAACTACTTGTAGGAAAAATAATGAGCTTTCTTATCACCCATGAACTCAGGGTCAGGGTCGGAAGGAAACACGGGAAAACCGTTGCGAAAGGTAGGGTTCAGCAAAACCCAGGAGAAAGGAGAACCAAAATGTTTCCATTAGTAGCTGAGAAGACAAATTATGAAGATTCATCAAGGTAACGTACCCCAACCTGCATAAACAAAAAGAAAGAACTTGGATCAGACATACCTAACGTTTCGACCCATAAAAAAAGAAAATGAAAACAAGTTATATATAACTCAAGGAAGGATACATGTTGAAGCTTGTGAGAAGTCCTTTCCCCATACGCTTGTTAATATATTTAATCAATGATTGTATGCCCTGAGAACCAAACTAAAACTAGACCTGGAAAGGAAAAGTCGGAAATAAAGGGGTTCTATACCTGTGGGATGACTGTCATTTGTCAGTATATGCAACCAGAAAATAAGTAGAACTCCATCCTTACCTGTGGAGAAACAGGGGGTGAATTAGCTGTATAAACCCTGGAGCAAGAACCAAAAGAAAAAATAAAGGAAGGAGGAATATACTTATGACTAAACATCGACACCAACCTATGAGCGTGAGCTAGGAAAAGAGCTTGACACCTTATTGAGATAAGCTTGGTAGTAGAGCATGAAAAACCCTCTGACCCAACAAAATACTGACCAAACGAGGTGTCTGGCGGAGAGCAGTTACCATTAACTGCCCAGAGAAATTTTGAATCATTCGATTATGCAGTGGTAATTGAAGGGTAGACTGTGGGCCAAGTGTTCAATGAAAATCGTGAAGAAATCAATCCAACAACATAAAGGAGAGCGTAGATACTTCTAATGAACCTTTGGCAACCCTATAACCCAAAATATAATAGCATAATTGAACTCATAAAATTATTCTCTTATATGTCATGAGAATAAGGTACGAAAAGCCTAGAATGACCATATAACCTCTGAAACCAAATGTGTACACGTATAAATGATGTAAGGCATGGTTCAATGTATAGGGTTTGATGGTGCCAATATGAAAGATGAATGTGAGTAGAACAAGTATAAATACCATAACCAAGAGTAATGCTCTGTGATAATAATAATAAAACATTCGACTATACATTTAGTCAAACATTAAACAAGCATCGAACTGAGTTCACATTTCTCATAGTCTAATGGTACCGAGCATTGAATAGGCCAGTAACAATAATCAATAAAATTATGTTAATTGTTTGGTTTAATAGTTTAGGTAATTTTTTCCAGCATTGAACTGAGTTCACATTTCTCATAGTCCAATGGTACCAAGCATTGAATAGGCAAGTAACAATAATCAATAAAATTATGTTAATGGCTTGGTTTAGTAGTTTAGGTAATTTTTTCCAGCATCGAACTGAGTTCACATTTCTCATAGTCCAATGGTACCCAGTATTGAATAGGCAAGTAACAATAATCAATAAAATTATTTTCATTGCTTGGTTTAATAGTTTAGTTAATTTTTTTCATATAGTAATGATTGGTTGAACATGTTACAATTATATATGTCTTGAACTAAACAAAGTTCTTAAAAGACAAACACAATAAAATAAAGGTTTTGTAAAGGTTTGTAATGGACTAAATTAATAAAACAAAATTATCATAGTGAGCGGTACAATGTTAAATTTTGAATCAATAGTATTTGATTTTATTATATAGGTTTTTTAAATTGAAAGTGTATTTATATGGTATACGTTTGAGTTTAGTTAGTAGTAAATATATTAGGCATTACATAGGTAATTTATCAAGATTTCAATTGTTTTTTTTCTTTTTTCAATAAGAAAATATGGTTTTCCTAAGGAGATATATTTGAGTAACAAAAATAATGCTTTTTGTAGGTGAAAACCTTAGAAAACGAGCCCAAAAAAATATAAAATTTACACATAAAACTACTAATTGATTATGAAATCTTTCATGACTATGTACCAGCTGTTGTCTTGGACAGGTCCATTTAATTTTAGGCAATTAACAATTGTCAAAGTGCTTGAGTTGGCTTGAATCACTTAAGCTAAGAGTCAAGTTCTTGATCTGGTTTTTAAGCTCAATCACCCTTTTTGGACAACCCAATTTTGCATTTTAATTTTTCTTTTATCAACAAATTTAAATAATTTTTTTGGTTTAATAGACTTCATTTTCCATTAGAGAATTATAGTAGGCCTTATTTGTCCATTAATATTTAGTTCCCCTATCTTCAATTTACATCTATAGTTAACATACTTGTGTGCTTCTTTGTTGATGTGTCTTAGGACATAGAAAGATACCTTGGATGGTATATCTTCAAAAAAATGTTTCTTTTTATGATGTTTTCCATAGATTTGTTCTTTGTGAATGAGCCACATTTGACTAGATTGATGGGAGATCAAAAGAGAATCTCCCATATCTTTTAGTGTGTCCATGTGATATTGTTAAACCATGGTAGAAACCATATATCTCTACTTGATTGTTATATAACCAAAACCCTATGAATATGTGAACACTTTGCCATCTTTAGAAAAACATAAAATTCTTTTCTTACTCCTAATTTTTCTATATAGTTAAGAAAAGATACAACTACAACTCTTCCCTAATTAAAATATAAAGATATATAAATTATTAGAATGTTGATTACAACAAGTCTAATCCATGTTTTGAGATTAAAATCATAAGGTTTGGATTTCAAATGTTTCTTGCAAATCATATGGGTCATGGATCATACCATGTGACAATCTTTATGGCTTTATATTTGCCCCCATAAGAAATCAGTGAGGCATGTATTTACCCAATATATATTTAAAAGATAAAAAATCCTTGTATTGGGTATTAATTAAGTAGCTACTTATGAATTATAAAAGGCATATCCGCAGCGTAAAACACTTTTTTTTTAACTCTATTTATATAGAGAATTAATATAATCATTATTAAAATTAATATATTTGATTTAATTATTTTTAAATTAAAATGCTTTTTTTAACTTTTATTTATATAGAAAATTAATATAATTAATTATTAAAATTAATATAGTTAAAGTAATATTTTTAAAATTAAATTTAATGTTATAGGAAGTTCTGCTTTAATGATAAAGGCTTTATACATTAAACTTCTTGGTAAGTCAGTAGATTAATTTTACAACATCAATTCAGTTTTTGAGAAACACGTCTTGTTGGCTGTCCAAAAATGTTTTCATACTTTGAGAAGTATTAATTAAAATTATTATATAAGATGTTATCTGGGAAAATAATTAAAAGTATTTTTTGAAAAGCGAAATTAAATGAGATGTAAATTTAATTTATTTATTTTATTTTAGATATATTTTAAAAATTAAATTAAAATATATAAATAAATTAAATTTAATAATTAATTATTGATTGATGATGATGATGATGATTAATGTTTCACTGAGATCAATATGGTTTATTGGACCTTAAGATTTTCTTTTAGAAAATAAAACAAGATGGAACTCATTTAGCACATAAAACTGGACTAAAAGGAAGAAAAGTGTTGATTTCAAAGTTCGCGAGTAATTGTTAGTATACCCTTATAACAACTCAAGGTTTCTTATTTTTATATTTTAAGTTGGTTACAACTTGAATGTCTTAAAACATGTGCTAACATACAAATAAGAGTCATCATAAGAATTAATTGACATTGTATTAAATAAGGGTTGTGAGTATATGTTGGCATATCAAAAATTAATTGTGGCATTTGTAACTATCTATATTGTTTTACTTCTCAGAGTTTATAATTAATAGAAAAAAAACCCCTTTATATTAAATCTATGATTTATAATGGAGTTTAAAGCATGCAGGAAACAAAGTATGGAACTATGTCAACAAAAGAGTTGTTGCAAATAGGCACGAGACCTGGTTTTGAAACAATGTGGATATTTTATGAATCACTTATTGCTATGATACATTTCTATTTGATTTACAATGATGTATATTATTGATTTCAATTTTCATTATTCTTACCAATGTAGATACACTCATTACACTTTGTTTTTATGTTCGCTGATGGAACATGGATAAGAAGAGGAAAACAATCAATGCAATCAAAAATACATTCGTAAATATAAACTTAGTCATGGAAGTAGCTCGAGCATTGACAACAGATCTAGCAAAGAATGATAATCTATTTGTATATCAATGCAAGTTCTTGTATTTTTTTAAATAATTAACTATGTAAATCAGACATTTTGTTTAATGTAATGGACATATCATTCGAATGGAAAGAAAAGGGGTTACCAATAACAATCACATTATGTATGACAAAGAGCCTCTTATTGATATATAATAAAATACATTTTAATTTATTCTATTTTGTTATCCAATGTCAACGTGAAATGTCACACCACTGATTAAATATATGGATGATTCAATATTATAATGAAGACATGTGAAATCTGATAATATAACAAATTAATTCAAACATGATATATAAATTTACTAGTAACATTTTAATTTTTATGAATATTGTTACAAGATATATGTCGATTTTTCGATGAATAACAAATTTCAAAAATTACAATAATTGCACTATCATAGGTCGATGTTTCCAAAAAGGAGAAAATCTCATTCAAAAAACTAATGTGTCTATAACATAAAGAAGCACCCGAGCATTTTGTTATATAAAAGCACCATGACGACATCTTTTTGCATGCCTAGTGCCTTGTAAGAAATTAGACCACCCTTGTGTTTATAACTTCAAGCACTAGTCATGTTTGAGATTAACGCCTCGGTTTATTGCAATTCTTAACGCATCATTGCTTTCACATAACTAACTCCCCGGTTCTAGAAAATGTTATTTCTAGCCTGGTGCTTTATGAAAACTAACAACACCAACCCTTTTGTATAAGTAACGCACTGGGGCCTTTGTACTAATGATATGCATCGGTGCTGCAAGTTTGACAAAAACATTGACACAACAATTATTTTTTGCATGCCCTCATGCCATTCCTTCGAAGAACGGTCGGGGAATGATTTATCTCTAAGCATGGGTGCGGTATATATTACACACCAATATTATTTGCATCAATAACTCAGTGCTTTTAGTTATGTATGCCATTCAACGACTCTGGCTGCCTAGATTTTTTTCAATTGTGATAAAGTTCCGTTAGAACCTCCACTAAAACCTCCACTATCCCAAACAGTTTTTTTAGAGAACATTTTTTTAAGATTTTTTGTTAATTTTATAACACTAAAAACCTCTGTTATAACCTCCTCTAGAATGTATTTTCCTTATAGTGTCACCACCCCTTTGTTTTATATTACAGGTTGGTTTCATTATAGTTGGACTAGTAATAACCTCAATAATGGTTTGTTACCCATTAAAAGTAATTTGTATTTCTATCGCACTGTGTTTAACAGAGTTTTGCAGAAATGTCATTATGGGTACACATCATATTTCAATCTTATACATGTCGGTGTGCTGCAAATTTTCTTCTCATTCGAGTAAGAGGATCTAACTAGTACTCAAACCCTTTTTTCTTCTCATAAGTCAAAGGTGCTAAGAATCCATTGGTGGCTTGTATTTGGCCAAGAAACCCACGTAAGGGTTTATTTACTCCATTTATGAGTAAACATGTGGACACCTTTTGATTTAAGTTGCCCTAGAAATTGTTGTAATTTTTCCTAATTTGTTAGTTTGCAAATGCAAATCACTCCGTTAATTAAGTATAAACAAATTCTCTTGTTCGTTACATCAGAAGTGTAATATTAATCCAGATTTGACAGTTATAGTCTCATGATTGTAATATATAATGCACAATATGTTTCTTTTTATTTATACATTTTCCTTATAATTCTCATTGTGCTGACATTGTTGTGGTGTTTGTTTAAATTCAAATGTTAGGCTCAATTATTTACTTGTTATGGGGTGTATTTTTCCCCGTAGTAGTACCTATTTTACACGTATATACATGGAATTGTTATTATTTAATGTTTCTTAGTTATATTCTTACTATTTTACCCTTCTAATGCTTGGACAATAAAGCACTAAGTTAGTAACCTAATTGTTATTACTTTTCACCTGTTCCAATATACTTGTCTCAACGGCCAGTATCATTACAGGGGCAGAAACTGGATATGTTATTTAGAGGTTTTTCCCATAGCTATAGTGGCACTAAAACTAAATTTTTGTAGTACTTTGTATGCCTGAAGGTTTTGTCTTTGTCTCCTCTGCTTGAATGTTATAATAATAAATATAAACTTCTTTCTTCCGCACGGGGGCTCTTCCTTGTTTTTATACACTACGAAACTTTGAACTGTTTGAAGACTTTGTTTATTTAAAGACTTAATAAATACATGGATAGTTTTAAGTCCTTTTTACTATTCTTAACCAAATAGCATAAGTTTTAAGTCCATTTTTAACCAAATAGTATAAATTTTGACATGAGATTATTGTTGTTGTTATAAGGAAAACTTTGCAACTTTTTAGTTTTTTAATAAATTGTTTATGTAGATAATTGAGTCAAGGAAATTTGTAGGGATTAATATTTGTAAATGGGTTAATTTTTCATGTTTTTTTAAAAAGATTATTAGTGAATTTCTATTTTTTTTTTTTTTTTTAATTTTTTTGCCTAATATTATAATATTAATTTTTTTACCTTAAGAATTTCCCAAAATGTTATATAGAGACTATATAAAATTATAAGAAAATTGGATACTTTTACAAAAATATTGCCAAACATTTTACAAATTGCATATTATGCACTAGTGAGATTCACCAAAATTTCTATACTTTAAAATAAGTTTTCATTCTTAAAAATTTCCCTGAAATGAACTTTTCTTAAAATACATGCTACATAATTCATAATAATAAAGAGTTAGCTTACTATCTTTCTATTCCACATATTTTTGTGTTATTAAGCTTCCTACTTATCATATTCAATTAACAGGTTTTAGTTCTATACATGATTAGCCTACATGTCATACACTGGTTAGATTTTACATCATGAGTATTAGTATCCCAATAAATACAATAACATTAATTCTCTAAATTCCTTTGAAACTAAGACGAGGAACCTATTGGTTAGCATATACTTACTTTAAAAAATAATTGACTACATCATGAGTTAAACATTCATATTAGACAAAGCTTCAAATCCTCTTATGTTGCAACCATAGTACTTAGTTAATTGATAGTGACTCCCTTATTGAATTTATAAGGATAATATATTACTCCAATCACCATAGATTTTTCTATAAGTTAGAATTGATAGACATTAATAGTTAAATCCCACCCATAAGTAATTTCATAGATAGGAAATCTTTCACTAGAATCAAAGATTTCTCTACAGAATAAAGGTGTCTAAAATACTCTTAAACATAATTAGTGACTTATATGAGCAACAATAATTCTTCTGGAATGCTACAGGAAATTGCATGTTTCTCCCAACCAATGAGTCACAGTCTAGAAAACTCCACCTTAGCTCAAACTTCTTGCTTCTTGATTCTTCTTGTTTAAAGCAAAGACAATACCAAACTATTCTCACTCAAAGGTATATGTTTTATTCATCTCAATTGATTTTTCATAACAATGTTCTATATTTAAGGTCTAACCACCCTTTTTGTTTTACCTAGGCTTTTCTCAAAGTAGGAAAAAACTTCCATTTTCCTTCATAACCACACATTTCTCTCCCATTATACTTATTCTTAATGTTTTACTTAACTTAGTATTTCTCTCTTGCTAAGATTATATTTCCACTCAACATAATGTCTCTCACCAGTTATGTTGTTTCCCAATGATAATATTTCTCACGGGAATTTTGGAAAAATTTGAGAAGGTCAACTATTTATATGTAACCACTTAACAATTCCTAAGAGAACAGGAAATCCACATTACTCACGTGTTATTTTGCATATATTTCCCAAAAATTAAACATTTATTCATCATAAATTTATTTACATAAACTGGCCAAATTAAATTATGGCCCATGGCAAACATATCCAAATAATATTCACTTGTAAATATAAAATAATTATGTTTCAAAAAAAATTGCATATATCACATAATGCATTTTTGTGATAGATAGAGCATTATTCTAAACCATTTACTTTGGTTATTCCATCCAAATTGATGTGATTTGGAAGTTAATAACTTGCTTAAATCATACAAAATTTTGTAGGAGCCACTTTGAGCTTTATAATCAAAACTACCATGACTTTGTGAGGGTTTATCAAATAAAAAAAATAGTTGATGATAGCTAAAGAAAAAACCACTTCACCAAAATGCATATAAGTGGGGTCATTACCTAATATAAGTTATGAGATAATTTTATATAATCATAGTTTGAATTCATTTGTAAATTTAAAAACAACAATTTTATCAATACCAAAAAATAATTATTAATAATTAAAAAAACACATAAATATATATCTATCTATATATATATATATAAATATAATAATTAATTTTATTATATATAAATTAAATAATAATAAAAATAAAATTAAAAAAATAAAAATAACCCATACATACATAAATAAATTATATATATATATATTAATCGAAAACAAAAAAAATATAATAATAATAAATTCCCCGTTACGTAAAAAAAATTCCACAGTTACAAACTCTTAATAAATACAATAAATCCTTAATATAATTTCTCCACCATATATGAATTCACGACATAGCATATCATACCACTTACGACGTTATAATCTCTTTTCAAATCGATAGTTTTTGTTTTCTTCATGAACTATTTGAAACATCTAATGTTACTTTAATTACGCTTAAAAAAACGTGTAATGTTACTTTAATCACGCTTAAAAAAAAGGTGTGTATGTTGCATATCACGTGAAGGTTAATCAAGTTAAAATGATGCCATCTACGAATACTATCGTCAATTACGTTATTATTTTCTCCGTACGAAACGTAGAGTGAGTACCTTTACTTAATTCTATCCAAACCAAATGCAGAGTAAGTTACTTTATTCGGTTGGGTCATATTTGATAGGTTTTATGGCATAATAATGTGATAAGAATATAATTAACTATAATTTGGAATATAATATTGAATATAATAGATGTGATGATTAATGTTTATTAAAATTAAAAGAATTTAGTTAATTTTAAGAAATTAAGAGATTAATTTATTTTTTAATATTTTTTTATAATCAAAAATAGGGGAGTGAAGCATTCCCAAATTGTTATAGTTTTGTTGATTTAATATGCTAAGGAGGTTGGTAGTGTGGCAAATATTTTAGAAATTAGAATGATATGAGTAAGAGTTAGGCAAGCCAAGAGAAAGTATTTTTCATATTCAACCCTCTTATTTTTGCAATGGTGACATACTGTTTCATTTCAAGTTGTTTTGGTAATTGACCAATACCCAATTTCAAGTTGAAGCTCATGAGAATTTGTTCCTATCTTGGAAATGTTGTGTTTGTGTTTAAGTAAAGAAAGTATAACGAAAAAAAATAAAAAGAATAATGGTTCTTTAATGCATTCAGGGTTATTATGACAAGATTCTATGAGAATGTTACTATTAAGTTGAGGATCACTGAAGGTTGTTCAAAATAAATTAAATGTAATATCAAGAGTCAAGCAAGGGTGTCCCTTATCCCCTACTCTTTTTGGCATATACATTGATAAGGTAGAAGAGTGTTCGGAATATTCAGGTTATGTTGGGCTTATGTTCACTAGTATAGCCATAACTCTTCCCCTTTATGCTGATGATATTGTTCTCTTAGTAAGTAGGCACTAGGATCTTGTAAACCAACTGGAAATCCTCCAATATTTTTGCTCCAAGGTTATGACTATTAACACTAACAAAACTAAAGTCGTGATAATTGAATCCAAAATGATCACATATGACACTTTCATATATGACAACATCTACTTGGATGAATTTCTTTCATAGAAGTATCTTTCAAGAAACACCCTTTCCAAGCTCAATCAACATTACAACATTGAGGAGATGCTTAATAAATGATGGAGAGAATACTATGTGCCTAAAAACATTAAAAAATAAATAGATATTTGGATATGGGCTACAAATAAGATCCTATTTGATACTCTCATCACTCGTATTATTTTATTTCTGGGTTGTTGTATCTCCATACAATCATGGAGGAAGATAAAAAAATTCCAAATATATTGTCTATCATATCCTCTTAATTGAAATTGTCCTTTCCTCATTTGAAGCATCAATATTATTAGTCATCTCTTGTATAAGAAGAAATTAAATAACATGGAATTCAAAAGATTTCCTAAAATTGCTTCTAACTCTACTCAAAACCCCAACCTTTGGCTAAATTAGAGATGGCATAAGCATGCCCAATTTTGGGTTGACCATTGGGGGATAAAGGAGAAGATTGCTTTACAAAATAAGGATAATAATGAAAATTAGTTCAAATTCTAAGGAGAAATAATGGAGTAATAAACAATTGGAGGAAAAAAGTAAACTAAGATATTAGGAGGTGGTGATCAACCTCAGTCTCAAAAATTGAAAGTATCTATTTATCTTGACTAATTTTCAAAAGAAAATGAGCATTGTTAAAATAAGAAATATTTTTTATGAGGTTGATAGTGAAACTGGGTGTTGGTCAATTCCCAAAAACTAGATAAAATGAAAGAGTTTTTCACCTTTGTGACAATAAGATTGCTGAAAATGAAAAATTTCTTTTCTCAAATTTATCTTTTAAGTCAACTAATCTATAGTGATCTTCGAACACATATTTTAATGTTTTTCAAGTATAAAGATAAATTGATAAAGAATTTAGAATAATATCTTACTTTTTGAGGTGTAATAAACCATATATTTCTTACTAAATATCAATAATCCTCGTAATCCTCATAATCACCATTATGATTCTTGTATAATATTATTGTTAAATGTTATTGAAAACTAAATAATTTTAATAAAATTAAAAGGAATATGATCTTAATAAACTAGTTCGATATTAATTCTTAGGGTATATTATTATTTATGTAAAAAAATATTATGTTAATTTATAATATGATTTAAAATTGATTTTAATTAATTAAAAAAATATTTATTATAGGGAAACATATTATAGGAAAATAATGAAAAAATATATTGAAAAATAGATCAATATAACATATTATTTCAAATATTAATATTTTTAAAGAAAAAAATAAAAGTAATAAATCAATTTACATACATCATTATTGATGATAATGATTAACATCTACTAAGACCAATGAGGTTTACCAGAACTTAATAAAGAAAGAGACTAATTGAGACTTTTTAATATATTATTTATATGATTAAAGATGAGGGAGAAAAGTGTTGCTAGATCACTACAATTTTGCTAATTGGACAAGTCAAGAAGGTTGGTAGTGTGACATATGTTTTGAAATGAGAATGGATGTGACTAAGAGTTGGAGAATTCAAGAGAAAGTGTTTTTCATCTTTGACCTTCTTAGTATGATACAATTGTCAAATTCTTTCATCCGAGGGTGACTTGGGGATAGACCAACACTAGGTTTCCCTTTGGATCTCATGGGAGGTATTTCTTATCTTTGCATTTTGTTGGGTTGTGTTATATTCTTTCGATGACAAGCCCACATATTAAACTAGGGGGTTAGGAGGGGGGCCGATCCCCCCCTTCGTTGCGCCAATTGTGTAGCCCGGGGGAGTCACACAGGCTTTGAGGGGTGCAGGTAACCCCACTCTATGGGGTCCAGGACCGCACCCCGAAAAATTTTGGTTTTGGACCCTATGTTAGGTTGGGCGTACCTACCTATGGTTTTGTGCATGATTTTCGCACATGGTTTTGGACGCGATGGTTTTCGGTCCATGGTTTTGGATGCGATGGTTTTGAGTCCATGGTATTGGATGCTTCGGCATGTATAAATATGTATTGTAACATTGAAAGGAACACAATGAAAAATCAAGCTGGTAGTCCCAGTTTTGGGATCTAGGGGAAAATCTCTGTGTATATGTGTTTTATGTGTTATGCTCTCCACATTGTTTATTTTTTGTGTTTTAGAATTTGTATGGAGGTAATTTCTATACGAGGTTAAAACCTACATTTGGTATCAGAGTTATTTTGGCTTCAAGGGGACGCCTTTGTTGCTGAGGGGTTTCGCTTGGGCCTGTGGTAGATCCTGTTCAGTGGGAGATCTGCGAGATCAATTCTGGTGGTGAAAGAAGATGGCGAGCACTGGAAAAATAGAGATCTAGAAATTTAATGGTCAGAGTTTTGAGTTGTGGAAACTTAAGATGGAGGATCTATTGGTGGATAAAAATTAGTGGATCGTGGTAGATCCAGGTACTAAACCAATGGGAGTGTCCGATGAAGAATGGAAGAAGTTAGATCGGAAGGCAAAGAGCACAATACGATTGTGTGTCTCAGATTTATTATTGTTGAATGTATCAGGGAAGCTACGGCTAAGGCTTTGTGGGACAAGTTAGGGACTTTGTACCAATCTAAGTCTCTGGTGAATAAACTGTTCCAACGGAAAAATCTGTATAACCTGAGGATGAAAGATGGAAACTCGGCGATAGAGCATCTGAATGCATTTAATACTATGGTAAGTCAGTTATCGTCCGTTGATATCAAAATTTCATGTGAAGATAAGTGCATTAGTTTGTTGTGTTCTCTACCTGATTCGTGGGATAGTCTGGTTATTGCAATAGATAGCAATGCAACTGCCTTGTAGTTTGATGAAATAGTCTTATCCTTGCTGACAGAGGAGATGAGACGGAAAAAAATGGAAAGCCAGAATGGTGATGCCTTGTCTGTACGAGGACAGTCCTAGAACATAAACAAAAATAAGTCATCGAGTGGGAGACCTAAATCTAGAGGGAGATCTAAATCTCCAGGAAAACCTGTAAAGGTGGTGTGCTAGAAATGCGGAAAGGAAGGGCACT
>APFE030127842.1:0-13355 GCA_000404065.3 Pinus taeda | reverse complement strand
CTAAACATCCTTTTTAATCTGCAATTTAAACTGGCATATCATTTTCCAATCCCAACACTTTATCCTTAGAGTTCACTACCTTCACCTCCACTTTCTTGGAAGTAATATACAACCCAATTTTTTTTCCAAACTTGTGTTCATAAATTTATGCCTAATGCCTATGTTGACAAGATCTTCGATAGCCCTCCTTGGATCTCCAAGTCAACAAACCCAGAATATGCAACCAACCATCTTTTATCCCATGAACATCGATCTTCATAGAATCAAAATTAGAATGAACCTCACATCTGATTTATGTGGAATTCTGAAGGAATAAAATGAATACATATTTAAAACGACAACATAGAGATACAATTAAATATATTTTCAAATAATAAATAACAAATGTTGAAATCCGATTAGATGTAGAATAAAAATAAACTACCTTAGGCGATGGTAGATTCTCTCTGATAAGAGATGTGTCAGCTATATTCCTTCTTAACTACATTAAAATGAGTATCTAAGGCATTTTTATGATGAAGAAATAATTAGAAAACCTAAAAATTCAAAAAGCCTACCGAGGAGATGAAGCACCAAAATCTTATGGGCCCCGATGGGGTTAGTTGGAACATCAACTTCTCGAGGTCAAAAATTTGGCATATGATCATTGTTTTATGTGCACGATAGCCCATTAGAAAGTTGTATTTGTATTTGAGGAAAACAATTTTGACTGCAAAAGTTAGACTTAGACTTCATGTTTTCCCATTTCCCCCAATAATTCCATTTATGGCCTCAAAGTAACTCTGGAAGTTTAGGACCTGAAAAATTGCCAAAAATAGAAAAGTCTTGAAATATAATAAAAAACTATGTTGGAAATTAGGAAACTAATAGAATAGAGTGCTTGAAGTCCAACAGTGATATGTTGTTGCCCACAGGGCTTTGGATTGACGGTGAATGGGTGTGTTGTTAAGGAACTCCATGCAATAGGTCACCTGTTCAAATCCCCTGTGGGTACTTAGGTAGTCTTAACTAGAAAAAAAAAAAGTTGTGATATGTTGTTGAAATTTTAGATTTTCTGTGCTAATTTCAACTTCAGATTATTAAACAAATGCTTGTCAAATAATTCATGTACATAGGTTTCCTTATGATGTTTGTGAATGTAAATAGGTAAATTTTATCTTTCTTTTTTTTATGTTAATATCATGAGGAAAATAGCATGAAAAACAAATGTTGAACAACAACAAGTAAATGTATAGAAAACCATCAAAAATAACATTTAACACAATTTATTCATGAAGGAGTTCACCCCTCCCACGCTACATCTCCTTGGCATTAGCTCAATATGGAAAAAAAAAGTTCTTGAAAAAGATCTACTGCTCCTGAAACCTATTTCAATGTGCTCAGAATACTCAAATAAGCTAGGAACACCTTTTCTTGATTTGAATTTGGTTGAATTTTTCTTAAGTTATGGTCAAAATTGTTTTCCCCTAGTAAAACGCCTCTAAAACTAGACAAAGTCCAGTTAGTCCCATTAAAAATGGAGTTAGTGCTAAATTTGGTGGTGTTGAAGAATGTGTAACTAGGTTTAGTCTTCATAATGACATGACCTTTGTATTTCATGCAATAAAAGAGAATAAATTATCTTCATAATATTGTTGCATGGGTTTCACGAGAAAGAGGTGTCATTAGGTGAAAGGCCTGATTCTCATGAATAGTCTCAGCCTATTGTAGCGCAGTCAAGGTCTAAGTATATGTTGAGAAAGATCTGAGAACCCCTTACTATTTCAACTTATTAGATATCACTATGATCATAGATATCTGTCTTGGCATACTTATCCTGGGTAGGGATCACTGTAGTCAGATCTATCTATGAGTGTACCTCAGTGATCTCTTGCATACAGATAGTCGTGGCACATGTCTAGATCTCAGTTATGATGAGTGTAATATCACACTTTGACTTTGATTGAATCAAGTTTATATTAAGTATAACAATCACTCAATAAAGTGAGGATCTTATGAAGATTCAATCAAGCAGTGTAATGACATTGGCATGGTATGAGAGAAGAGGATGCTCTTAGTAAGGACTTGAGATCTCAAGATGCAAACTTTGTGATGCAACAACAATCTCACTGATGTAGAGGTGATCTCGGTGATGCAGCAGTGGTGTAGATAGTGATTTGAGTACTGACATGAAATGGGTTGTTGGCTTAGTCGTGGAGGGGAAAATTATGTCAAAGTTCATGGTCTTGGTATTCATTAATGGAATCTCTATAAGAATAATTTAAGCATGGGTTTTCCTCTCCAAGAGGGAGAGGTTTTGGCCTTGGCAAAAAGCCAAAACATTTGTGTTCTTGTCTATTTTGTTTTGATAATAGTTTGATGAAGTTAACAAACACATGCTAATAATGAAGTAACTATCAAGCTAATATAAATTATTTAAATTCTTCACAAATCGTTATCATGTAACCAAGAATCATCTTAATTATGCATAACATAGATTGTTGAACATGGTATCAAAGGTTTTGGTTTGACAGTCAAGGAAAGGAGCATAAAATAGTAATGTAGAGGTCAAGGCATCAATATAGTTGAAGGATCTACAATCAAAGAATGAGACCTAGATTCAAGAAGCAGTCTACATCATCAAATTTACAACAAAGGGTTTGGAGAACAACAGTCAAAGTATGAAGCATCATGGTAATGCATTTGGCGACTTCCACAGTTTTGATCTATGCCACAATGATTTCAATCTTATTTCTATAGTCTTGACAACTGGGATTGTGAGACGGTTGATGTTCAAGGGAATACATAATTAGATCACATACAACATAGTAATGGTCTCACTACACTTCAGTCACAAGTTCTATGGACAGAACACGATGAAGAATGAAATTGTTCATTGAAACATCCATAATAAATCTATCTAATGAATCTCTCAAGGATCAGATGTTCAAGTGAATTATTTTGAAGGCTTGAAGATAAGCTTCAACAAGGATCCTATCTAGAGGTAGCATCAATGCATCTACCTCATCAACTACCAATATGATCAAGGTGAAGATCTCATCCTCACATATCAAGTAAGTATCTTTTATTTTATAATCAAGTTTGGTTTAATGACTTCATCATTGCAAGAAGATCTATGGGTTAGACAGGTCATCAAAAGGTCTTGCAGTAGGATTGACAGAATTAGTATGAGGAAATGAAGTCAACACTTCAAGGTCTACTTTAAAGTCATAAGAACTCTTAAGGTTCTATGCAGTAAGAAGGGAGACACAAGAAGGGTACATGAAATTCTAGAGGACATACTCCTTGAAATGAAGCACAAAAAGGTGCTAAAGAATGAAGAAATATCTTCATGAGATTTCAATTGAGAGATCTGGAAAAATGATGAATAGATAATCATCATCCATAAGTAAAGTGGAAAATGTCTATGAACAAGAAGTTCATTTCGATCCACAACTTTGTGGTCTCTATGTCAGAATGAGAAAGACAAGTTGACAGGACTCAAATAAGTGCAAGAAGGTTAACAAGAAAAATTAGTACTATGGAACTCATATCGCCGAAGGTAGTTAAAGACAAAGAGGGAATAATGGATCTCCAGTATGAATGAGATGGTGTCCCTCTCAAAAGAATTCTATCAAAAGTCCCTGCGAATATGAACATAGTAAGAATATGTATCATGGCATCATCGAAGTAAGAGTGTGTATGAAATCATGAAGAACATAGCTCTTGGGAATCGTGTTGGACATTGCAGGAGATGAAGAGTTAATCCAGGTCAAAGGAAACATTTACCAGATGGGGATATACTAGATCATGAAGGATCTCTGGTAGAGATTTCAGCGAAGGATCTCCGAGTCTAAAAAGGCAGTAAATGTTTCAATAGAAATTCCAACTCTTGGATCTCATGAGATGTTGGTTCAATGACATGAAGAATGAAGCAGATCAAGGGATTGAAGAACCGTTCAATCAAGGAAGCTGTTGAAAGATACCTAAAGAAAATTAACGTATGTATGATTACAATTGTATTTGTATTTGATATTGTGATCTCATGTTTTGTGGTCGCAAATAAAATGGATCAAGCAGAATCAAGAAGAAAAAGATCTCTCCCTCTGAAAGAATATAGAAACTTAGGCTAGATGAAATCAACATAATATGTCCACATAATGTAGTATGAGGTAGTTTATGACCATTGAAGAACTATGATATTTCCTGGGAATAAAAGACATGAGGATGGAAGAGATCGTGAAACATGAAACCATCAAGAAGGAAGTCAACATCCAGAGGATTAGGAAGACATGACTAGGAAACATCTCGGAATGATAAGTAAACTTTGATGGAAGTTTGAAAAATGAGGATCCTTGACAACAGATATAATTCAGAGATGTGTCAACATAGATGCAGGATGATTTATGGCTACAAGAAAATGTCATTGAAAGAAGGCCATAACCAAAAGGTAATATGTGATTTTTTTTGGTGTCTGGCCTCTTGGAAAAGTCTAGGTATGTGTGCAGGATCAAGGAAAGGAGAGTTGTGAATGATGTCATAAATATGTACCTTGTGATCCAAAGAAATCATTGTTGAAGAAAAGTGAAGACAGTTGAGCTTATGAAGGAAGCCACATATGTAAAGACAAGGAGAATACTTTCCAGGAAAGAAGGAATGACATGATGGAAGAAAGTGATGGATGGTTGAACCCTACATGTGAAGAAATTGATGACATCGAATTCTTGGATCGCCAGTCAACTAGAAGACCCTATAAAGCATTGATGATAGAGTCCATGGGTAAGAGGGAGATTTGGGAGGTTCCTATGAGTAAAGTAACTCGAGCAGGTTTTTGAGTAAAGAGAAACTTGGAACTCATCCTTGGTTAAGGGGGAGAGTTAGACACGACACTCTTTGAGGATGTGGTAGGGAATCCAAGACAAGAGTGGGCAACTAGAGGACCAATATTCTTGAGGGTTGTGAACCCAAGATGAGAATAGTTCTAGTAGGGCATACTCGGAGAACACCCGAATGGGTATGACCCTAAGAGAGACAATGATGATGCATGTTTATTAGTCATTGGTCTCGCCAACATTGTGTGCTCTGATCTAAGTGAGAGATAGAGATGTTAGTCAAGGCCTTTCTAAATGGAAACAATGTTGGTTGAAATGATGGTATAACAGATGGATTTCAAATCCGATTCTTCTTATTAGAAATTCTTCAGATTGAGAATGGCCAAGTACCATTATGAATACCTCCCTAGTTTAGAGGGAGTGTTGAAGAAAGTGTAACTAGGTTTGGTATTCATAATGATATGATCTTTGTATTTGATGTAATAAAAGAGAATAAATTATCTTTGTAATATTGATGCATGGGTTTCATGAGCAAGAGGTGTCATTAGGTGAAATACTTCTTCTTGATGTCTTTAGAATTTATTTCTATGTCAAAGAATCATGTTATGAGTCCATGTAAAGGTGCACAAGTCTTCAACTAGTGTAGCAACCCTCCAATACCAAGATCAATGCCTCAAATGAAGCCCTCTAAAGTCTGCAAGCAAAGCAATAAGGAGATGATCACATCAGCTACAAAGAAATTAATTAAAATATATAAATACATGTCATGTCGGCTTCAAATAATGGACGCCGATTCATGAGATAAGGTTGGCTTACATATATGGATAACCACTATAAATACCCATGAACGGTAGACGAAAATGATATATAAAATTTTGGATGTCTCTAATGAGCCATAGTAAAGGGTAAGCCATAATCAATGGAGGAAGGGAGCCATAGTAGGAGGTGTAGTCATGAATTAAGGAAGCCACAGACAGTGAGGTAGCCGCAGTCAAGAGGGAGCCAAATACAAGAGGAGGCATAGTCAAGGATAAGTAGCCATAGACAAGGGACAAGGAGCCACAGTCAGATCCGCAGTAAGGTAGGGTTTAGTTGTCTCCTCGGATGGGTATAAGGAGCAGCAAAACCGATTCCTATATCTTCTCAGCACACCTATGACTAGAAGGAGGAACCCTCAGACGTGTAAGGTTGTACATTGTGATTGTAACATCGACATATTTACATGGATCTATGAAGTTATGTCTCAACAATAGAGCTAATACTCTCAGCATACCTGTGGTGTCCTCGATGAATAAGAGCAGATCGGGAAACATGTAATGAAGTAATGATTCTCATGAATAGTCTTAGCCTATCACAGTGTAGTCAAGGTATAAGTATATGTTGAGAAAGATCTCAAAACCCCTTACTATTTCAACTTATTATATATCACTAAGATCATAGATATCTATCTCAACATACTTATTCTTGGTAGGGATCACTGTAGTCAGATCTATCTATGAGTGTATCTCAGTGATCTCTTGCATACACACAGTATTGGCACATGTCTAAATCTCAGTGATGATGATTGTAATATCACACTCTCACTTTGATTGAATCAGGTTTATATTAAGTATAATAGTCACTCAGTAAAGTGATGATCTTATGAAGATGTAGTCAAGCAATGTGATGACATTAGCATGGTAGCAGAGAAGAGGATGCTCTTAGTAAGGACTTGAGATCTCAAGATGCAATATCAATCTCAGTGATGTAGTAGTGATCTTAGTGATGCAGTAGTGGTGTAGATAGTGATCTCAGCAGTGACAGGAAGAGGATTGATGGCTTGGTCTTCGAGAGGTGGATTGTGTCAAGGGTCATGGTCTTGGTATTCATCAATGGAATCTTTATAAGAAGAATTTACGCATGTGTTCTCCTCTCCAAGAGGGAGAGGTTTTGGCCCTGGCAGAAAGCCAAAAAAATTGTGTTCTTGTCTCTTTTTTTTATAGCGGTTTGTGAAGTTAACAAACACATTTTAATAATGAAGTAACCATCAAGATAATATAAATTGTTTAAATGCTACACAATTTGTTATCATTTAACGAAGATTCATCTTAATTATGCATGCCCTAGATTCTTCAATAGGTGGTACCGCCGAATTCTCCGCAAACTTAACTGCAGTTGAATTGCATGTTTAATTAATAATTAAACATGTTTAATTAAGCACTAAACAGGCTGAACAAAAATCCCACGCAGTTTTATAACCATTGACCTGTAGGTTTGAGTGGATAGCGAACACATGTGATGCGTAAAGTTCATGGTTATGTTTTTTTGGCATGGTTTTACTAACTATTGTCTTCGCGGTTATCAAGACTGGTCACATGGAGGGGGTTGGACCACAGGCTGGCTCCCTCCTAAACCCCAACCACCATTGCATTAAACTTTAAATATACGTGGAACCCATACATTGTTAAGAACCACGTTGGTGGTATAATGGTGAGTCATTGTGTTTGTTGGGGTGAGGTCGCGGGTTTGACCCCGCTGACCTATCCATTATTTTTCACTGTGCACCAATTGAACCTGACCTTTGGGGAGGGACACGTGACAGCATCTGGGATTTCCACTTGTCCCATCATCATTGATCTATTCCTCACCAATAAAAATAAGCCATATCACTAGAACTGTAAGGCAACCACCATCTAACACTTGGAGAAACCTAATAGGTAGTTGACCAAAATTTCACCATCCCTAATCACCTGCCATGCCATCAGTACAGACTGTTGACTGTGCAGTGACTATAGATTTTTTTTAAAAAATTCCACTGTTTGGCAAAGTGGAAAGAAGGTGATATATTCCTCATACGAACTCTTTTTCATTGAAATGAGTTGCCTTGGGATCGTTTCACCCAGAAGGACACAGTCGTTGAGGTTTCGAGTGATTATGAGAACTTTTATTTTTGTGCTAAATATTGAGCACCTAATCATTACTCCCCACTATAAGCCTTTTGGACCCCAAAAGATACTATCAATTGTTCAGCAGGTGAGGTTACAACTCCCTTACCTTCTCAATCTGCAACCATTTGGCCTTAGAAGGCTTTTGTCCCTTGAGTCCCACTCTACAGTATTCAACATTCCCTCTCCTTGAAGTTCTGGTTCTCCTATCAAGTATGAGATGTTGTTGAAGCTCATCAAGATATTCTGGTGAGAAATCATCTATTGATGGCAGCTGAACATGCTCTCCTTAATCACCAATCAAAGGAGCCTCAAACAATCTCAAATTAACAACACTAACAAGAGAGTATATTTGCATATAAGGAGGCAAATCTAGCTTAAATGCATTGTTACCAAACCTTTCCAGAATTTTAAAAGGACCATAACAGATTGGCTTAAGCTTTTTACCTTCCCCTTCAAGTCCCTCTTTGCTAATATATAACCAAACTTCGTCTCCAACTCGAAATTTATGATCCACACGGTTTTTTTCATGCCTTGCCTTGTAGTTGCTTTGACTTATTTCAAGTTGTTCTTGCACTATGTGATGTATCAACTAAATTTTCTCTATGAACTTCCTTGCCTTATCGATGTCGCTATAATCATCTATGGTGAAATGGCTATGTATTTGTGGACTAATTCTTTTCCCTGTTGTATGCATGTTGTGTGTAATGCAACTGTTCATCCCACAACTTGGGATGTTTACTGCAATATCCTCTAAGAAGATGAATTATTGTCCTATTGACCACCTCGATTTGTCTGTCTATTTGTGGATGAAAGTTTGTACTCTTATTCAACTTAGTGTCCATCATGTCCCACAAATTTGACCAAACATTTCCAACAAATCAAGAATCTCTATCACTTACAATGGAAGTAGGAATACCAAAATGAACCCAAATATTTTGGAGGAAAAGATGAGTTGTTTGTTAAACCGTATTTTTCTTTTTACATGGTGTTATTATACACATATTTCTGAACTTTTCTACAACTACATACAAGCAGTCATGACCTTTCCTTGACAATGGAATACCTCCTACAAAATCCATTGAGATACTCTCCCATGGAAGTGAACGTACCGGATGTTGAGTGTCCAATCCTAGTTTCCTATTCCTAGGCTTACTTGTTGCATGCAAATAACATTCTCTAATGAAATGAGATACATTATCAACCATGCGTGGCCAATAAAAATACCTTTGGAGATTTGCTATTGTCTTGTCTACACCAAAGTGTCCAGTAACCAATGGAGTGTGTGCCTCCCTTATGATATTGTTTCTTTCTCCCTGTGGAATACATAATTTGCCCAAGCAATACAAAAAGCTATTATGTACATGGTAATATAATTATTCAATTTGGTTTCCTTGCCTCAAGCTTGCATATTGCTCTTGAAAGTCATTATTATATGCATATCGCTCAATGTAACTTTCATGAAAAACATAATTGTGCTTGAGTATAATAGATGAATTTACAATAGGCCTAGAAAGCATATCAGCGACCTTGTGGTAGATTCCATTTTTGTACTTGATAATCAAAATGAAATTGTCGTAGAAAACCCGTCCATTTGAAGTGTCGTGATTGCTGCAACTTTGACTGTGACTCTAAGTACTGCAGTGGTTGATGGTTTATATGGATAATGATCTCCTTCCCCATCAAGTAGTGTTTCCATTTTCTGAAACTTTGTGCCAATGCATAAAGTTCTTTGTCATAAGTCGGATAGTTAGTCACAGCTCCATTAAAATTTTTAGAATGAAATGAAATGGGCTTACCATGCTGCCTAAGAGCTGCTCCCATGGCCTAATCACTAGCATCCATTTGAATCTCAAATGCTTGTCTAAGATCCAGAAGATCCAATACCAGTACTAAACTGAACTTTTTCTTTAAAGCATGAAATTCTTTCTGTTGTACATCTCCCCAATGTAAGACTTTCTTGACACTAGTAAATGCATGTAATGGTGTTGCAATGGAAGAAAAATTAGCAATAAATTTCCTCCAATATTGTGATGCCCCAAGAAAACTTCATACCTACATAACTGTATTGGGCTTGGGCCAATTCAAAATGACATCAACCTTAGAGGGGTCAATCTTCAACTCCCCTCCTCAACTAATGTGTCCGAAATACACTAAAGAAGTCTTGCTAATTTCACACTTCAACATCTTTAAAAACAATTGTTCTTTTCTCAAGATATCAAGTACTTTGTTCACATGAATGACATGTTCATCTCTAGATTTTCTCAATATGAGAATATCAACTAAGTAAAAAATGAAAAAATCATCTAGAAATGGTCTCAATACATCATTCATAACTCTCATTAAAGTATCTGGAGCATTAAAAGACTGAACGGCTTAACAAGCCACTCAAACAATCCTCGTTTAGTTTTAAATGTGGTTTTCCAAATGTCCTCTTCAACTATTGTAACTCAATGATAACCACTTCGTAAATCTAACTTAGTGAAATACTTTTCATACCTCAAATGATTAAAAAAATCATCAATTCTTAGGAGTGGATAATGATTCTTTACCGTTAATTTCTTCAGTGCACAAAAATCCACACACATGCACCAAGTCTCGTCCTTCTTTGTCACCAAGACAATAGGCGGATCACATTGTGCAGTAGATGGGTGTATGATACCCTTTTTTAGTAGTTCTTGAATTTTCTTCTTGATTTCCATCCTCTCCATAATCGACATGCAATACACGCCAATGTTTAGAAGTGGAACATTCTGCCAGAACTGTATCTCATGATGAATTCCACTCTTGGGAGGTAACCCCTTTAGTTCCCGAAACATCTCGCCATGCTTTCTTACCACATCAAAAAAATCATATTTTAATTGGTCATTACAACATTCAAAAGATTCATAATCAATATAATTCTTTTTCTTGATCATGAGAAGCACAAAATTTTTACTTGCATTTACTAGTCTCTTCAAGTCCCATGCATTAACCAAAGAAATGTTTAACTTTTTGTGATGGGCTTTCACAATGTACTCTACTCCATTCTTAAGCAACAAATATTTGTTTTCATGGAAATAAAATATTGAATTCCTATCATACAAATAAGGAATTCCCAAAATGATTCCTGATATGTCAAGTGGAACTAGATCTAACTCAACTTCATCAATGAACTTTTCAGTAATGGAAAACTTGAATAAACATTTCCTTGTAACCTGTAAATTTGCATTATTGACTATAAAACCCAATGAATATGGCTTATGATGAGGTATCGTTTCAAGGTTAATCTTTTTGACGAATTCTTCTGAAATTAAGTTTGATTTTGACCCACTATCAAATAGCACATCAATATTTGTATGATTTGAAATTACCCTTGCATGGAACAATTCTACTCTTGATTCTTCATTTGGAGTGTTGTTATGACTATGTGAGGAACTAGTACTTGCAACATCTTCATTTCCTTTTGTGACCATGGCTGAAATCTTGGTGTCTTCAACAGAATCTGATCCAAGATCATGTTGTGTGATAGAAGTCATCTTTTGTTTTCCCTTATTATTTGGTTTCTTAGGCCTTAGTTCAGATATAATTTCCAACAATGGGTTTCATCATGCCCAGCTTTGGAACAGTATTGGCATATAGTTTTCTCACCTTCTTTCTTCACACTTGCATTCTTCTTTCCCTTCCATTTCCCCCCTTCTCTTTCTCCTCACCCTTCAATGGTTTCTTCTTACTACCCTCTTCCTGAATGTTCTTTCCCCTTGCTTCAAGGTGCATGGCTTGCACACACACCTCATCCAAATTGCTTGGATTGAACATAAGGATAGTATGTTTTAAGTAGGAACGTAAACCCCCAATATATTTCAACAATGTATCTTGGGAATTCAAGTTTACTCCTAACAACAAGTCCCTCTTTCTAAACTCCTAGGTATACTCTTGAACTGTTTGGCCCTTGAGTTGCCTAAAATTCTACCAACTCATAACATATTTTTTCATATAGGCTAACGAATAAAATTTTCTTTTAATTGCATAAACAAATTCAATCCAAGAAATGGATATCTTATCGTGAATTTACATTTCCTCTTGAGTCTTTACTTCCCACCAGACTAATTCTGCTCCTTCTAGCCTCAATGAAGCCAACTAGATCTTTATGTCATCTTCTTGAAGGTTCTAAATTCTGCAATAAACCTCCAATTGTCAAATTCAATTGTCTAGCTTTTCTACATTCACCTCACCATTTGACATGGGAAGTTCAAACTTAATGTCTAATTTGAGTAAAGGGAGTTTCTTCCTTTTGGGTTTTGAATGAGTATGAACAGTTTTTGTGGTGGAAGTGGAAGATAATTTTGTTTGAGATGTTGAGGATGATGAATATGATGAGGAAGATGAAGATGGTGGAGATGGAGGAGGCTTTCCTCCATTACGCTTTGAATCCTTCTTTTCATCCTTTTTATATCTCGAGCTTCCCTCTCCATGTGGAGGCTTAGAACACTCTCCAGCCATTCTAATATTCCTCTTTTCATAAAGGACTCTAACCATGTCAGCTAAGTCAAATAAATCTTCCTTGAATGCTTCCTCTTTTGAAAGACCTTGAATATCTCTTGCTCCATTCTCAGAATGAATAACCTAAGCCAAAAAAGTATGGTTATAAAAGGAACCAAGAATATCTTAACGGACCTTCAATATACAAGTCTAAAGAATATTATTTTTCTGAGTCCGAGCCAGGTGTTACTGCAGTCCAGCTGCTCCTACGAGCACAAAGATCCTGTGTACACACAGCCACAAAGGCAATCTGCCACCACCTGGCAAGTCTGATTTTCAAGCTGACAAGTTTTACTTGGTCATTAATAATTAGTTTCCCTTCTTATTCACTTGGCCCTCTTCAAGCTGACAAGTTTTATTGGCTTGCTTATCAGTTTCTTGATTATGATTGCGGTGTATATGATGAAAAGACTTATGACAGATAGCCTTGAAATATGCAATAGATTTTGGGGAGAGCAAGAACATTTTTTTTTTGTTAATTCAAACCCTATAAATTTGTGAATGGATGTTTATGTATGGTTGTCTAATATAGCTACAATTATAAATAACATTTTTTCCATTTTGACAACTACTATTTCGACAACTACAATTTTGATGGAAATTTTTTTCACTTTGATGAAAATGGTGGTCATACATTTTACCATCATGTTTCATTCATAGGCGGTTGGATACTTACTTTATCACCCAATTATGACACCCACTTTTGTCCACGTCCATATTTCCGATTAGAGTATAAATATTTGGTGCGAAAAAATCGGCACTCACTATCTAAAAACAAATTATGTTCATTTTTGTGTCTAAGAAGATCTAGAACGTTGATGAGAGACTGTTATTTTTGACAAGGCTTACATTGAGAGGAACATTTCATGCACACCAAATATTTGTCATCTTGGATTGTTATTTAATTGGTAATTTTGATTAAAATATTAAATAATTGTTACATATTAATTAATATTCACTATTTAGTTTAAATATACTTAAACTGGAGTATGGATAAATGATAAGTTGCCAACTCATAAATTAAAAACTTAATAAATATATAAATATGAAAGTAAAAATGTTATGTTAAAATGAGGTTTTTGGATGAGCACCCTACCTC
>APFE030127834.1:0-19140 GCA_000404065.3 Pinus taeda | reverse complement strand
AATAAATAGGCCTTCGAGCCTCATTGTAACATAGTTCGGAACAGTTCAGAGGCATGTAGCCACACATCTCTTCTTAGAGATAAGCTACCATCGCCCTAGCTGGTTTATTTTCTATTTCCGGTTGTAAGCATATTTCAGTATTTTCCATTAATGAAATGAAGTATTATTTCCGCTGCATCTTTGTGTATATGGTTATCTCTGTATTTTATTGCGTTCCTGTTTAAATCTGGATCACTGAAACAGAGGTTTAGCATGTAATCCCAATATTTACCTTTAACGCTAAATGACCGTGATTAACGATAAAATAAATAAACATTCACATTTATAGTTAAAGATTTAAAACATAGGAAATACCTGTTTAGGGTCCAGAACTCCTATACCGAGATGTAAATGAGATGTTGCACCAAGATTAACACACAACTACATAGTTAATCAATTTATTCAATAAAATAGAAGTTACAAAGTGTTGGCCCTCTTGGCTCAATTACAACAGTTTATTTGACCTTTGTCTCAATCTCAAAACCCTATATATCTCTTCACTTACTCACTCAATTCCTTATCATCTCAGCTAATCTTTCTCCATTACATTATTTTCTCTTTTATTAGTCACATCCTAGCCTAACTGCATTAACAACTCGATCCCTATTTTAATCAAAGTAACAATTAAATCCCTATTCTCAAGCTCTGTTACACACCTACACTAACAACTTATCTCTTAGCTTAAAAATAATACAATATTCTAATTATTGCAATAACTGAATATATAGACAAATTCCAGAGGCCCAACTCTCTCTATTAAAACTGATTTTTGACCCTTGAGGTCAACTAAATTCATCTCATAAAGCAACAACATGTGAAAAAAAAAGCACATTGCTTGTTAAGTCCAGATGCTCTTGCATTAGACTCCACGATCAGAAAAGAATCATCCCCGAGACTTTTAGGGTTTACTCTGTACTTCTGCAACTCTGTTGTTGTCAACCAACTAGCATCCTCCATTCGTTGTCCTTTCAATTTGACTAGATACTGAAAATAAACCTATCCTTTGGTTCTTTTGGATACTTGTTTCTCTAAAACTGCTTCTACCTCTTTCTTGGTTGTCCTTGGCATTTGTTCTTCCCAGTTCAATGTTTGAACTTCATCTTTTGTAGGCTCCTTCTGTAGCTCTGTTTCTATCCCTTTGTATGGATACAAATCTGCAACATTGAAGATATGTGCTATTTGTTAAAATTGGCAACTAGGGCCAAACTCCATGTGGGTCATATTATTTATGGGAGCCGATATTTGTATTGGATCCCTCTCATCGAGAGGTGTAGGATTCATCTAAGGATCATCCGATTCCAATAAGTATTTATGATGATATGAATTTATTTCTATTATAAGACTAATTGTCAAGTCGACCAACATCCTATGTAGGCTCGAAAGCCCAATCGTCATGTCTATTCACCATCTACATTTTAGTATAAATAGAAGAGGATTTGAAGTCATTTGGACACACTCTTCATGTGATCTCCTCTCCATGTCTTGGGTTCTTGGGTTTTTGGAGAAGAAGAGACACTAAAGGATAAGCTAGCCTAACATGAAGCCCTAACCATAGAAGATGCCCTCACTGATCCAATGCAGTCAATTACTTATACTGTATATGGAAGACCTCATATGCTGCATATGTATACGTTTTCTCATGTTGTATAAGAAGACGCTGCTCTCATACGCTATATGGAAGACCGGATATGTTGTATGTGAGGACATGCAAACGCAGTGATCGAGACATGTCAAACGCTGTACATGGAGACATTTAAAACGTAGTCATGGAGACATGTTAAACGTTGTACATGGAGACATATAAAACATAGTCATGGAGAAATGTCAAACATTGTACATGGAGACATATAAAACACAGTCTATATATGAAACCGCAGCAAATACATGAAGACACGGTCAATGCACAAAGTCGCAGTCAATATTTCATGAAGCCGCAGTCAATATATGAAGCCGCAACCAAGGAATGAAGCCACAGTCATGGTTTTAAAGTCGTAGTAAGGGTAACGAATTCTAGTCGCAGTCATGTCTTGTGAGGAGGTTTTGAAAGGAGACCTATAGCTAAAGGATACCTATCCATGAGTTGAGCAGATGCGCAACATGTATAGATACACAGTCAATACACAGTCAATGAAAAGCTGTGACAAGGTTTCAAGCAATCCCAAGTGTTGTTGTAATAATGACAATAATAGTTACATTCTCAGCATATTAACACAGTCAATGAAAGGTTTTGATGATCACTGACAAAGTCATGATCTAGTTCTTGTGAAATCATGATCTCGATGTAGAGATGACCTCTGTGGTAATTTCAAGGACTTTCATGGTGCAACAATGAAAATAATAACAATACTAAAGATATTAGTGATGAAGTACAACATAGTACAACATGATGATGAAAGATGCATGATAATGGGAATGTTAAGTAAGGAGTGACATGTTAACGAATAGGGTTGCATGAAGATGGACGATGTAGCATTATGGGCAACATGATGATGAGAGCAGATGAGAGCATCTCAGTCGTCTAGCTCTAGCAATGTGATAGTACAACATGGTGTCACATGGTTCGGTGCAGCAAATGGATGAGATGCAACACTAAGACAGGTGAAGGAGCCACGTTAGAGAATGAGTTGAAGAAATATGTCTTCAACTGATCTCATGCGATATCAAAAGTCAAAGTATTGACTTCTATTGTAAATGTAGTATCTCTCTCACTTTCTCTACTGAACTTTGAAGAACATAAAAGAAGAATTGATCAAGGGTTTCCACACATTGTTGGGTTTGTCCTTGCTAGCGGCACATCATCTCTCCTCTTGTCTTGGCTTGTCGTCTGCGATTTATATTTATGTTCTATGTGGAGTTTACTTTAATGCAGATGTGATTTCTAGCTATGAAAATTTAAATAAATTTCTCTAGCATAGAACATATCTAAAACTAACATGGTATCATAGTTGAAGACAATGCCCAAGTAGGAGTGAAAGGGGAATCACCAAAGATAGCTGGGACAGGACAAAAGGATCAATGGGTTCATCATCCCTCTTCTAATTCACTAGGGGTGAAGTCAACACAGAGTATATTATAGAATGGTGCACCGAAAGTTTCTGATGGTCACTTCCTTGGGAAGTTTGGATCTAAGGGTAGAAGGAAAGGCGAATGCCTTGGTTGCAAGAAGTTCAACGATTATGCAAAGGAGCATCTGAATGGTAGAGACACATCGCTTGATGAAGATGACAATCATTCCAGGGACATCCTCAATGATCAAAGGAATGACACGTAATCCAGGTCATCAAGGAAAGAGTCAACTCTTCAAAGAAAGCAAGGAACCCCAGGTATGAAAAATCAAATGTTGTTTCTGATAAGATAAAGAAGTGTTATCTTGTATTGGCCCTCTCTTTCAGATTCTTTGGGAATATGGCTTATTGATTGTAGTGCTTCAAGAACTTCATCGGAGAAATACACGGACTCTCTAATTTGATATAGATGGAAACGATCATGGGATTATACTTGGAGCCTATGCCACCTATTCCAGAAGGGGTGTAGGGAATGTTATCCCTTAATTGAATGAGGGTAACTCAATTCATTTATAGAATCTATTTTATGTACCTGGTGTCGATTTCAGCAATGGAAGTCAAAGGTTTCTGGGTGGCATTCATCAATGGAAAGGTACGTGTTTGAAAATAGAATTTTCAAAGATGTTTTTGAGTTCAAGATTGTATCAAGTTGGGGAAGTCCACTCGGGACCATGTCCATTGACACATAACATCAAAGATCTGTGAGTAAGATGGTAACAAGGATGCTTGAATTCAAAAAGAGCATGAAGGTATATATAAATCAGATATATATTAAGAGCAACAATCCAGATGTTACTATTGTTGAGCTGCTCCAAACAACAATCCAGATCTTGTAATTGTTCAACTGCGCAAAACTTCATAACTATTGATCAGTTCTATTGTTCAAAGAATGGAACAAGGGAACAGAAGCAGTAACAATAATGAGGGAAAAGTGCTTCTCCGTATTCTGAGAGACGTGGAAACCGCACTAAACGCAAACTCAACAGAGGCAATTACAACCAGTGAAAGGCCCCAAAGCGAAGATCATGTAGATGCAGAGCATTTGGTGTCCAGCATAACCGTTAATATAACTGTTAATATGATCTAACTTGAGATGTTGGTCAATGTGAGTTGCAGGAAGAGTGGTAAATAGCAGTGTTCGTGCAGCAATTGATGTGTTGCCAGCAGTTATAAGTCCCCAAGAAAAGGAAAGCGAGGATGTGGTATTGTGCAGTATCTGTCACGAAACGTTTTCCTCTGGAGATCCTGCAAAACAAATTACCGTGCACACATAGTTTTCTTGCAAAGTGCATTCTGTTATGGTTTGATCGTAACCATTCGTGTCCAATAAGCAGTCGTGAGGTGGTGTTGCAGCAAGTCAACCTTGTTGTTCTCAACTTAAGTTTTCGGTAACTTGAATTTTTTTCAGTAATAATTTGTTTTTTCGGTGGTCATCTACGTTTTATATTGTTAAAATCTATTGTATTATTCCTTCAAAACCGCTGCAGCGCCGAAATGTTAGTTCATTGCTCTATATCTTCAGTATATTTCAGTATAGGTAACCTATGCAACATGAGCTTATGGGTTTTATTATAGGTTTTATTATACGTTCTAGATTTGGAATTGCACCGCATTTTGTTTAGTCCATAATGTTTAAATATATGCTTGATTGAAGGCCTGAATGTGTGTTTTCTCTATTGTAAAATGTGACAGATTTTTAATTATTTGAGTCTGATTTTTAATTATTTGAGTCTGTTTAGTGTAGGTAACATGATGCCATTGGATTTTATTGTGTAGGTTAGAATTGGAAAAATGCTATGGGATAATTTTTTACAATTTTTTTTTATGCCTCATAAATAATTTTTCTGTTAGGTTAATATTTTAATATAATGAAAATTGTGTCATTTGGGTAGACAATGGTGTCACTAAATTATTCAAAACATAAAATGTATCAGTGCATTTGAATGTCATGCATTGAGGCTTAATCAAGAGTTGAGCCACCATGTTTTAGAATGCCTATTATTTATGTTAGCTAAAAAAAAATTGTAAGTGCATTCAGACTTCCATATATATTTAAAACTTCACCATAAAGAAGTTTATAATTATTTACTCTGTAATTTTATAGAATGAAAAAGTACAAGGGGTTTTATGATAAATGAATGATGTCACGAATTTCGGGATCTGTTTTCAAAGGGAATATGATGATGTTATCTGATTAAGCAGGTTTTATTATTTTTCACTCAAACTATTATCAACAACCACAAAAGTAAGAGAATTTAAGGATAAGATTATGAAGAGAACCAAGTTCCTACTTTTGCTTCGATCCCCATAACTAAAAGAATGCCAAACAATTCATCCAGGAGACATCCATACCCTTTGACTTCAGTTGGAAGCCTCATCATTCTTAGCTAAAGTCCCTGACCTAACCCTGGGTACCCATAGAATATGGGTAAACCAAACTAATTTAACTACTATTTCTTTCTTTGTTTTGTTATTTAATTTTTTAGGCAAGAACTTAACTGTTACTCCTTTTTTTGTTCCGCTATTTAATTCTTTTTGGAAAGAACTTGAATTTTGGTGCTTTGAAATATGTTCTTGATTGTATATTGGAAAAAGAGTTTGCCTCCTCACTTGCACATAAAATGAACCAGAAGAGAACTAATACTTTTAGAAAAATAACCTACCACACAAAGTGATCTACATGTGTGAGTATACCATTCGTGGTTACAGAACTCTATAACAATATACTTCAAATCTAGTACTAGGTAGCCACCTTGTAGTAGGATGCACATGCCTGCATTGGTTTACAATGGGTGGCAAGTAATATTGTATTTTTAATTAGTGAAGAACTTGAGAAAAGGTTTGAGTCTAGTCTAAAGTTTGGATTGGTTAAGCTTATTTACTCTTAGGATATGTAAGACTCCCCCTTATATTTCAAAAAATTTTAAATGTTGTCTTGTCTAATGGCCACAAAGAATCGTTGCATAATAACTAACATATCATGGTTATGATTTCCAACATCATTGATTAGTTATAAAATTTTACAGACACATAATACTTAACTCAATTATTTAAAAAACCACAGTACTTCGGGCTTTACATGAAAAAGAATACGAAATAAAAAAAAAAAAGGAAAAAAGAGAAACATTACTTCACCCTTTAGATGGAAGAGAATACAAAATTAAAAAAGGAAAAAAGAGAAATTGTCCTTTCATGTTTAAATGGAAATGGAAAAAGAATGGAATACCAAATGGAAAGGGAAAAAACTAAACTAATGTTCCCATGATTATTCAATGGAGAAACAAAATAAAGAAAACAACAATTATTTCTTACTTTTGTTTTTTTATAATTAGTTGCTCTCTTGCTTGTACGAAAGCCTATGCAATTGACATAGCAGCAAAAATTCTGAAGAATTGGTTAAAGATGACTTACCTATGGAATCTCTAAAATTGAGTGTTGTCTTCTGTAATGGTTTAAGGAATTTTCTTTTGTTCCACACCAACTTGTACAAAATAACTAACATATCATAGTTGCGGTTTCTCAACATCACTTACTTGTGAAAAAATGTTACATAGCCACAAGCTCTTACCAAGAACAAGGTCAAACAATATTATTTAATTTAGCACATAATTGATGTATATTTTTCTCCACGTCCCCACCACATATTCTAGAGACTGAGATTCCAGAGGATGAAATTCACAATCTTTCCTTTGAACTTAGATTTGAAGTCAACATATCTTTTGTTTTTTTACATAAGGTTGCAACTTGTAGAGACAGGAATGAATATATATTGGTATTTTTCTTAAACACTTTGTGTTCTTCAATTTCGAACTTTTGATCCACATGCATCATCATTTTAATCCTTGAGATCCACTCTTAGTTGCAGGTCTTTTGCTTCTCTCTATGTGTGATTTCCCGAATCTTGCCTACATTGCTCAGGTTGCTAGTTCTTTTTATGTTAATGTTGTTCTTTAAATGCTTGAAAACATACATAAAAATAATATTTTGACTCAAATAATTAACATATCATAGTTTTGTTTTCTAAACATCATTTACTTGTGACGAAATGTTATACAGTAACAAGCTCTTACAAAGAATAAGGTTAAACAATATTATTTCATTTAGCACCTAATTGATGTATCATTTGCTACAGTTCCCACCACATATTTTAGAGATTGTGATTCGAGAGGATACAATTCACAATCTTTCCTTTGAACTTAGATTTGAACTAAACATATATTTTGTTGTTTTACATGAGGTTGCAACTTGTAGAGACTGGAATAAATATCTATTGGTATTATTCTTAAACCCTTTGTGTTCTTCAATTTTGAACTTTTGATCCACATGGATTGTCATTTTAATCCTTGAGCTCCATGGATAATTGAAGGTATTTTTCTTTTCTATATTATTGGAAGCTTGTGATTTCCTAACTCTTTTCTACATTGGTGAGGTTGATTGTTTTTGTATATTAATGCTTTTATTGAAATGCTTGCAAACATACATAAAAAATCTTTTGACTTAAGCTGATTCTGTTATGATGTATTTTGTGTAGTGATTTTTGGTGCACATATTGTTCCAGTTTTTTACAAGAAATATCAAGATCAGGTCAATTCCTTTGCGCACAAAGTATTTGTAAAAGCCAAGCAGCTGGATTGACACATTTTCCATATCACAAAATGTAACCCATTGTCAAGAATCATTGAAACTTTGAAATCTAAAAAAAAAAATTCTCATGAAATGCTTAACGCACTAGCATATATATTAGAATTATATACCATAGTTAAGGTTATTCATAATATCTTACTAATTACAACCTTTCATTGGGCTAAGATTCTATGCCATTAATAATCTCCACTAATAATGATAATAATTAGTACTATCTATAGGAAAACAAGTAGAGTTGTTTAACATAAAACAATTTGATTGGAGGCTCATAGTGCACATCAACTAACATGTCTCTAATATATTCATAAACTTTCCCACAATTTAAATCAAGAAATACAACTTGAACTATGTTGAACTGTGAAAATCTACATACTAGGACGATGTTTTTAACATTAATCTTGACATTTCACTTTGTTGATAAGGTGTTTCTAAACTACAATCTCTTTCACAAGGATTATGATTGCACCATTCTACGACTGTCCTTCCTAAGTGTTGTATCTCATATACACAAATCTTAAATTTAAAACTTTCATGTTGTATCTCATTTACGAAAATCTTAAATTTCAAACTTTCTCTAAGACAAATGTGACTAAAGAAACAAAATTGCATAAAAAATCTACTTCTTTATTCTAAGATTGTCTCTTCTATGTTACTGACTTACAACATTTCCTATGCAACATGTGGCGCAATTGCTAGTCTCTATTTCTAATAATTATATATGTTTATGTGAGAGAGATTCCTTGTTTTTTTTGTTTTATTAGAAATTTCTTTAAAAGGAAAAGGGAGTTCTCGTTTTTAACAACCTATCAATGTCCAAGTTCATTCCATGTATTAATAGCTAGCAAAACATCCCATCAAATGCACCTTTACTTCCAATTCCAATAGCCTAGTCTATTGCAACATCAATATATTTGGCTTGTCTTTGAATAATTTTTTTTGAAGAATAATTTCTTTAAGGCCATCCTAATTCCTCTTGTGTTATGAGAGATCAGAATCATTAAGCCACTTATTTACGATCCCCTCTACTAAGGACCCTAGGGTTGTGAATTGACATATACATAATATTTCTTTCTCTCATTCTTATTTAGCATGTAATAGGTAAATTCTTATGCCTACTATTTCAACATGGGTAACTATAACCATGATCTTTATTCTTCCTAAATATTGATTAGTTTCTAGATTTATTACTCAACATTTTTATCAATCTTGGAAGATTCAAGAAAAAATACATCTCTACAAAGAATATTTTATTATTTAAATCATTGTAAAGGTTATATTCCTTGGATGCACTTGAATACCCCAAGAATATGCACGTTTAAATCCCTTGCATCAAGCATGTTTCTTTGTTGCTTACAAATTAAGGCATAACAAGTGAAACTAGATACACTGAGATGCCCCACCAAAGTTATGCAACCATGTCATACTTCATGACCGTTGTTCTTAATAGTATGAGGAGGGTCTATTTTTCACATATAATGCACATAGAACTACATTATCCCAAAACATCAACTTTAAATTTTTGAAAAACAACATGGAACAGACCATTTTGTTGAGGATTCTATGGAATTGTGATTTGATGTTGAATCCCATATTGGTGAAGATAGTTTCCAAATGAATTAAATAAATTCTCTTCCATTATAAATAAAAAAAGAGACAATATATGATTGTTCTTAAACATCATTATTATTTCACAGTGTACACCAAACACACCTAGTTGTAATAATTTATAAAAGAAATCATTATTTCCCTTAGGATATGGAAGAGGCATGGGGTCACAAAAATCATAATGTATTAGTCCAATTTTTGTACATGTTATGGGAAAAATAAAATTGTCACCCATGGGGCTTATAATATATGGAGTAGAAATTTGACCAACTTGAGTGCCAATGTCAAACCACAAAGGTTTTATCTCTAATTCATATTGCACTTAAATTTACCACAAAGTTGGGCACATTGAAATCACAATGGTGTGACATATGGGCACTAATTTGGGTGCAAACATACTTTACTCCAAACATTACATTTCAGGAAGCTAACTTCAAATAAATAATTACATTGACTCATTATATTTCAATATATCATTTTGTGATCAAGCTCTACACGTGGGTTCTAAACACTATCATGGAGTATCATTTCTCAGCCACATGAAATGGTAAACTAAGAATGGATATAGTGTTGGATAATTGACATTGTTTGTGGCTGTCAACAGTCATGCTAGGAGATCTAGGTGGGTAGTTGGCATTGAGGTCAACGAAACTAGCATGGATGCATGTGTTAGAATGATAGTTAGGCAAGGCAACATTGATGGCCACTATGCTAGCTGTGATGACATCAAATATCAACATTGATATGCTTGATGTCTCAAGGTTAGGGGGAGAATTATTGTTGTCATAGTATAATTTTTATTGGAGAAGCCATAAAAATTATTGCTATAATGGTTGGGAGTCCTATAATTTGGAGGATATTTTTCCTCAAGATATTAGCTTTGATACTCCTAGAGTTAGATAATTCGATTTGTTCTGAGAAATATCTTTCCAATGGTATGTTGAAGTCCATAAAAGGATCTTGGGATCAAAATTTATTTATCGTTAAAGTATGCATGTTGAAGTTCTTAGAGGCAAGATGCATTTAGGAACCCCAAGAGTAGGCCCAATTTTGAAACCTCAAATTTCAGAGAGTTGAAGGCTCGGGACATCGGAGAGGAGGAATCTTGAAAGGTCAAAATATTAGAAGGTTGAAATGTCGAAGGGCTAGAATTTCAGAACCTCAGAGGGCCTGATTATCAAAGTAGGCCAAATATTGAAAGTAGCCTAGAGCATGAGAACCTCAGAGATTTTGAGCTTTAGAGGTTCAAAATTTTGGAGGTCAGATTCTCGGTCAATTGAAAGGTCAGTATATTAGAATTTCAGGGCATTATACTTCTTTCAAATTGAATTCTTTTGAAAGTGTCAAGGGTTGCGAGGATCATATGTTAGAAAGGAAATCGGTGCAAAACTAAAGACTCAGAGACCTTTCTCTCTCCTAAGACAAGACACATGGTAGTAGCTAATTGGCCCTCAGGAGCTGATGGTGGTAAGTGATGTTAGCATGACATGTCTATATAAAAGACATGTGGGATTCATATTCAACATTTTAGAGTGGCTTAATGGAGAAAATATTTGTGAGAGGTGTCACCACTATGGAGACACCACATGGGGTTGATGATAAGAGTATGATGTCATCCTGTAAGCATATCGAAGGTTGGGGATTTTGAAAGTCTGCTGTAATTTATTTTTGAGAAAGTTATGATACACAGAGCTTTGATGTTGATTGGAAGTTGGTTATGGAGACCCAAAGAACCATGGGCGTAATGAAGGGATTAACACCTAAGTGCTATGGAGATTCCACAGAGGTATTTCAAAGTTTGGGATTTTGTAACTCCACTCTAATTGAAATTTGAAATAGTTTTGATGAGATGAGCATCCCATGTTAGTTTCTGCTGGGTCGTAGAAGCCTAAAGAATAAAGGGTGTAGTAAAGGCTTAGCATCAAAGTGCTATGGTGAGGTTAGGTGGGAGGTATTTCAGAGGTCGAAATTTGAGAACTCCGTTATAAATGTACTTTCAAAAAAGCTTCACTACTAGGGAGCTTTGATTTTGAATGACACCTAGTCATGGATTCGAAAGAACTAATGGAATAGAGAAATTGCACAAGGATGTAGGACCCTCGTGGGATCCTGAAGGACTTTGCACCTAAATACTATGCTACTGGTCACAATGCTTGCTCATATGTTGGAAAACAATAATAGGCAAATAAAATGGGGCTAAATGCAGGGATTGGGATCTCGTAATATCGTAACATCCACCACAATAACGTTATGAAATATCGGGCTCCAAGATTACAACATATAGGTGTATGGCGCTGCTGGTCAAAGAACTCGGTCTTATGGTGGAAACACGATAAGGGGTGAAGAAAATGGGGTTAAGTCCAATCCGAATCTCATGATTTCATAACATATCCTTTATAAAGTTACAAAATTATTGGCCTTTGAAATTGTAGCACAAAGGCATACGACAGATGAATGAGTTAGCAAGTAAGTAAATGTACATAGTAAGATTTTGTCAATGGGTTCAATGATGACTATCACAGGTAGGAGATAGAGACAAAAATCATTGGGTCAAGGAAGTAAGGACCACAATTGTGGAGGATGATTTAACTCGAGTTTATGTCTGAGTTGAGACAAGCCATCCCTGAGCTTTCTTGCGTGCTACAATGAATTAAATGAATATTATATCCTTAGGTAGAGGAGATTTTTTCATAGAACTAACAAGCACCTTGATGGAGTGTGTATATTGATTGAATTTTATGTCTCAGGATGGACACACTCAGGTGCCCATTCTCATGTTTAATGCAGTGAAAAAATTAAAGAAAGGGACACAATAGTAGGATGGAGAAGTTATACATAGTTACACTTTGATAATGTGAATAGTAGAGTGATGGATGATGGAGAAAAAATTCATCATTGTATTTCAGTGAAACAAATCTAGAATTGCAGTTGAGCAAGGTGGAGGGAAGAAACATTGTTCCGAGTGAGTTGTGTGGATAGATTTGTGCGTGTGTGTGTAATCCTAAAGAAAGGATATGTTAGATAGTGTTGCAGAAAGAAAATGTTGAGAGTGCATATGCGAAGAAAACAAACCTCGAGGGAGCGTTTTTTGCTATTTGAGAGGCCGAGAGAGTTTGTGTTGTTGTGTGAGGCTGAGAAAGCCTTTAGAATATAATATATGTGAGACCGAAGTATATTATATGGAGTGTGAGTTATCTGCAGAGATCTGAGTGTGAGTACACTACAAGGAAGAGGTCATCTGTTCATTAGCATAATTAGAACGCTGAGTAAAGAGAGCTCGTGTGAGTATGTTGTTGTAGTGTGGGCAGAGTGCAGAGAATGTTTCACATTATTGAATGTTCTCGAGTAGAACGACTAGCTGCAATAGAGTATGCATAGGGTGAAAAAGGTTCCAATATGATTTTTCCTTCCTCATCAAGTTCTGGAAATATTGTTTGAACTAGAATCTTGTCACCTATAACCTTGTTTAGGCATGAAACATGGAAAACAGGGTGCACTTGGGAAGTTGCAGGAAGCTCCAATTTGTATGACATAGTACCTATCTTTTGCAACACCTTGAATGGAGCATAATAATTTGGTAATAATTTATTTTCCTTCTTATCTTGCTTGAGGGACATTTATTGACATGGTTGTAGCCATAGGAATACCCAATCACCTACGCCAAAAATTATTTTGCTACAACGTTGATATGATTGTTGTTTCATTTTGTTATGTGCCAAGGTGAGGTTATCCTTTAAGAGTTGGAGAACTTGTTGTTGATGCTCGATGTGATCTTCAACTGCTTGAACCTTAGAATTTTCTCTTGAATATGATGTCATGGATGGTGGATGATATCCATAAAGTACCATAAATGGGGTCATTTTTGTTGCAGTATGGAAGGAAGTGTTATACCACCATTCAACCAGGGGCAACCATTAGACCCATTGTGTTTGTTTATCAGATAGAAAGCAACTAAGATATCCTTTCAAACATTTGTTTACTATATCAAGTTTCCCATTAGATTGAGGATGATAAGATGAGATATGAGCTAACTGAGTACGAAGATAAGAAAATAATTCTATCCAAAAATTTCCAGTGAAAATGGGATCTTTGTCGCTTACAATAATCTTTGGGTTTCCATGAAGCTTTTAAATTGTTTCCATAAATGCAGTAGAAATTGTTTATACTTGGTAAGTCTGTCAACTACCACCATGATAGCACTGTTTCCTTCAGACTTGGTAAACTTGTGATAAAATCCATTGAAACCTCCTCCCAATGTTGTCCTGGAATTGATAAAGGTTTTAATAGTCTTGGGGTCTTAATTGTTTCACCTTTATTTTCTTGGCAAACCAAACATTCCACCACAAACTTTTGAATATATTAGTTAAGGCCATGCCAAAAAAATTCCTTCTTAACCATGTGGTAGGTTTTTAGAAATTCTGAGTTCCCTCCTAAGGGAGAGGTGTGCAATTCACTAACAATCTTTTGTTTGAGTTGGGAATTATTACATAGGTATAACCGATCATTGCAACATAGCGAATCATTTTTCTAGCTAAATGTATTAGATGTATTTTGATATTTTTGTATCTTTTGAATGAGTGCCCACACTTCTGCATCCTTCCTCCATTCATCCCTTGCTTCGTTTATCTAATATAGTTGGATAATAGAAGTGGCACAAAGAAATGCTTCCAAATCCTCATCCTTTCTTGAGAGTGGATCTGCCACGACATTTTGCTTCCCTTTTTGGTGGATGATTTCAAAGTCATAGCCCAACATCTTTGTGACCCATTTTTGCTACTCTTCTGAAGATAATATTTGTTATAAAAAGTATTTAAGACTATCATGACCTGATTTTACCTTAAAGTGTCTTCCCATTAGGTAGGGTAGGCATTTCTTAAGTGCATTTAGTATTAGCAACATTTTTCTTTTGATAAATTGCTTTGTGTATATACTTTCTTCTAATTGGATGAATTTCAAAAGAAATGATCCTTTCTTCTTGCATTAAAACATCATCAATTCCAGGGTGGTGTCAACCTTGTAGATTGTGGATGGCTAGGGTCATGAACGCTTCCATATTTATGATTGTGAGTGGTAGGCTTCCTTGTTTCCATAATTTTTCTTTCCATTTTTCTTGCCATCCTGAATGCCTTCTCCAATGAATCTGGCTCCCAAAGGCGAACCTCATGTTGTATGTTATCCTTTAAAGTCCCTATGAACACATCAATCCTATTCTCTTCTGGAATATCTTTTACCCTTATATTCAATTTTTGGAAGTCCTCAATGTGCTCCATCATTGAACCCTTTTGTTTGAGATTTATCAATTGGGTAAAAAACGTGTTGCTTTTTATATCCTCGTAATGTGCTATCATTTATTCCATAAAAATTGCCCAAGTGACAATTTGTTTACAAGAGAAAATTCATCGATACCATACAAACTGATTTGGTTCCAAATATAAAGTTTCAATGCGTACCTTTTGTGTGTTTTGCACATTATGGAGATCGAAATATTGCTCCATATGTAGTATCCATGTTACGAGATCCTTTCCATCAAGCTTCCTCATATCAATCTTTGGAACATGGTAGGTCTTCAATCCAATGTTAGAGTCCATGAAATCATGATTAACATTTATTTTGTTCTCATCATGAGTTTCCTTTACTACCCTTTCTCCATTAGTAAACATTTCTTGTAGCAACTTTGTCAAATCGGTCTTCAAATCTTCCATTTTGCCTTCCATCTTAGCTTACACGCCATTCATCTTAGCTTCCATGCCTTTCTTCAAACCATCCATATTAGCTTCCATGTCATTCATCTTAGCTTCCATGCCTTTATTTAAACCATCCATCTTATCTTCCACGCCTTTCTTTAAACCATCCATCTTAGTTTCTGTTACTTTTTGTGAGAGTGAATTTTGTTGCACTTGGTCTCGTAATTTTGATATATCATGCTGCATTTCTTCCTCTTCTTCATGAGTCATGCTAGGGATTTCGGGTTTCTTACTAGCTATTTCCATTTTTTTTCTTCGGGGCATCAATTAATGATAATTATGCTTCACTGCTCCCTTTGAATTCTTTCAAGCTAATTTTTCAAACCAAACTTATGCAAAATTTTAAAACAACTACACACCTTTTTTCACTTTGTAGGAGCTTGATATTGAATCTAATGTATCTCTTAAATTACAGATCTTTAAGGTCTGAAATTCTGCACTATGGTATCCCTATGAGTCTTCTTTCCAATGCCACCAAACTAATTGAAATTGGATTCTCCAAGAAATAGTTATGCCCAATCTCCCAAGATGACATGATTATACATTGTTTCAGTAGATCAAACTTGTACAAAGTACCATGTGTCACTATTTCAACCTTCGGACCTAAAAACAATGTACAGGAAACTACAGTTTGTTCTTGTTCTGTAACTTCTTACAAAATTTCAATCTAATACTCAGAGAGAAAGTTATGATGATTTTCCCAAGGTCACCTGTTTGGGATGTAATTCCGAAGCCTGCAAAAATACTACATTCCTTATATCATATCTCCGAAAATATAGCAGGACAAGGTGTGAAATTTGGACCCAAGAATCATCGAGATTTCAGATCAAATTGGTTTTTTTTATCTTCTGAAATGTCACAAAAAAACCGTTATAGAAAAAAATTCCACGATGACCTGTTTGGAGCAACGAAACCCTAGAATCCAAAGCTCTAATACCAAATGTTATGAAACCAACTCACAAAAAGATAGAAAAGATATATCAATGACCTAAAAATTAGCCTCTTCGAGGGGGTAATCTTCTTTACATTACACAAATGAAAAATTATTAGATGATACAAATGATTAAACCTCCTTTCTATATATAGGAGTCTAAGGGGTCACAATATAATCAAATCCGACATAACAATAATAATATAAGGGCACAATAATAACAATAGTGGGCTTCTGTGGGGCACACTAATACCAATATGGGGACAATAAGGGCACAATAATAACAATAAGGGCTACAATGACAATAGTAATAGGGGAATCACCAGTATTATAGGGACCTAATAGGAACCATGATGAAATATTGAAACCATCATGAAATTACATAACTTATTGTGAACTTTTCTCACCAGTTGTCTATTTTTCAAGCAAAACTCATATTTAATTGTGCGAGTAAACTGGTTTTCACCAGAGGATAGCTTTTTTATTCCTTTTTTCTTCTCTTTACATTTTTTTTTATAATATAATATATATATATATATATATATATATAGTATATATAATATATATATATATATATATATATTAAAATATATATACTATATATATATATCCTACTCTTAATGAAAGAGAAATTTATTTTAATTATAAGAATACTTCCAATGGAGCAATGTGCATAATAGGATGACAAATAAACTCATATGCAGATTTGAAATATATTCTTTGATATATACCAAAATATGGGAGACCAACTAGTTTGATTGAGATGATGTCAAGAATTGTTGAAGAAGAGAGTGGTGCTCTAGATTAATGATTGTCTGGAACCAAAGTTCAATATAGCTTTGATGGCTTTGATTCACTTTCTCATCTGGATTGTTTTGTATGTCTTCTTCTTCCATGTTATTCAGATCTTCTACTATGGGATGGTTGATCTTTTATACACATAAAGGATTTTATGATAGGAATATTATAAATTCCTCGATCTCAGGTTCCAATGGCTGCTCTCCATCAAATGTGGTGCATGATTCTTTAGTCTTCTATGGATCTTATTAATTTGGATGTTGTTCTTCAATGACAGTAGGATAATATTTTTTTTTGCAATATTCTTCTTGATCTAAGATGAATATCATTTATATCAAGAGGATTTTTTTGAAAAATTTGTACCTCAACATTGTAAGTGGGTTGAGGTGTTTTATTGTTGGGATTCATAAATGGTTTTAGAGGTACACGAGGGCTTCATTGGGGGGGAATACCATGCCACATGGGTTCATATTTGGGGGTATATATTGAGGTAAAAATGACATAATATATTGAGAATACATTAAGGGGTAAAGGTTTTTTATATTGGCTGGTATAAAAAATGGAGCTCAAATTTAATGAAAAAATATAAAGGGATATAAAAAAATGTTAATGAAAAAATGGATACCTACAATATCTAGTTAAATTAGTTTTTTTTTTTTTAAATTGGGAAGGTATATTGGGTTTGTATTGGTAGGGGGTTATAATGTAATTTTTAGAGGTATTTTCCAATATGTATTCAAATTAGGGGTATTGTTTAGTATGCCACGAACACACATTGTAAGGAAGAGGTTTAATGAGTGAAACCCCTGTTTGCAAGTAATTGAGTGGGAATGGGTCTTTCGAGTGGTTGAGTAGGTGCTAATGGGATAGGATGACTAGAATGAAACTGAGGGTGTAAATTAGGTTGTGGTGGATGTGAATGGTATGGATAGCATTGAGATTGGTATTGAGGATAGTGAGGAAAAGATTGAGGACATGGTGGATTTATTTCACAAGGCCCTTGCCAACCTTGCTGCAAATATTGTTTTTGAGGTTGCGTTTGATGGCTAAGTGTTGGCATTATGTTTCAAGTGTTGTTCTTGATGGAAACTCACTCAGAGGTTGGTACAGGTGATGGCAACTTAATCAGAGGACAGATCTCAGTACAGCAGGACAAGAAAGAGATATACGCAGGTTCATCAAGGAGAATCAGCGTGTACACGCAGGTTGGATTCAGTAAAAGCGCATACATGTGAAAAGTACCTTTGGTCCGTGGCAGTTAGTCCTTGGAAGTTGTGCTGATAGTTTTGGACCATGGTGTCTCGACGGACGTGTTGATCCCTAGTTTCGAGGTTGATGGTATTGGTTTGTTATGGTTTTGGACCATGGTATTGAGCAAGGCCTAAGGCTATATAAGTAGAAGATCATTAGGCAAAGATGTTTTGTATTGGGTGTCTGATGAAGTGAGAGGATCTGGTTTCGCTGGTTATCTGTTCGGGACGTTTGGCAAGGGTTGGATCTGACAGCGAAGGCATAAGAATCTATTTCTAGATCTACACGCGGGTTTCCTTTGGTAAAAGCGCGTATACACGCGGTTTTGGTACGATGAAGTAGCGTATGCTTAATAAGATTTGATATTTCAGGTTGCTACTGATTCTGGTGGTTGTTGCAGAGTTCTGGGCTCTGGTTTTGCTTCTGTGTACTTGATGACAGGGTTGCAGTGATTCAGTATTGGGTTGTTTAATGAATTATGATGCAAGTTTAAGTTGATGATTGTATGGCAGTAATCTTTGTTTTGTACTCTTGGATCCAGTCTGAAAATTGATGAAACTTGGTCCCTAAAGATTGTAGGGTCAGCACCTACGTACTAGTAAATGGATCAGCTAGTACAAGAGCTGAGGGGGTTGTAGCTCCCTTCCAGAAGTAGTTGGAAAACGAGAGAGGGTTGTAGCCCTCTGCAGGTTGTAGCCTGCATACTGGTAAAGGACTGCACCAGTATATTGTAAAAGAAGTTTTTCATTAAAGAAGAAAGAAACGAATTGCAGCAGGTGGTTTTCACCCACATTGGGTTTCCACCTTATATCATGGTGTTCATGTGTGTGGCTCTTGTGTGATGTCCTGTTCTGTTATATTGCACCTGTTTACTGTTAATATGCTTAATAATGTTCTGATGCATTCACTGAAGATTAAGCTAACTGAATTATAAGATCTCTGGGTATACGCTATTTGCTTTAGACACAGTCGCGTGTATACGTTGGTTCACTTCATTGAAGTAGCGTATATGAATCTGAGTATGAAATTGAAAAGTTTTATCTGATTTGATAATACTGATTCA
>APFE030127817.1:0-21354 GCA_000404065.3 Pinus taeda | reverse complement strand
AAATCCTCTTGCATGAAGAAACAAATTGACGAAATGGCAGAAATCCTCAAGAAGCACAACCTTGGGGACCACAACCCTTAGCGCGCCAAGAAGAAAAATGAGGATCTGCCACAGGGGAAAGGTAACAATTTTCATTCTTTAGTTGCAATTAATTCTTCCCCTCATGCATGGATTATAGATTCTGGTGCATCACATCATATGGCTATTGCAAAGGAAGTCTATTCCTCTTTGGGTGCATGAAAAGGACCTCCCATCCTCATGGGAGATGACTCACCTGTTGAGGTCACCAGAAAAGGTAGAGTGGAACTTTTACACGGAAGCTTTGAAGATGTGCTTCATGTTTCAAAAATTTCAATAAACCTGCTTACAGTTTATCAGATCACTCATTGCGGCACCGGAAAGAGAGTGGAATTCACTCCAGATGTAGTGAACATATATGACCTACATAGCTACTCCAAAATTGCAACCGGTGAGGTAAACAATGGAGCCAGACTGTATACATTTTCTGAATTTATTGAATCTGAATCTTCCTTATTGCTTACACATGCTGATGATAGTAATAGGCTTTAGCACGAGAGGTTTGGTAACTTAAATTACAGATATATGTAGCAACTAAGCAAGCATGAGACTGTGGAAGGCTTGCCAGATATCATTTTCTCCAAAGGAGTTTGTGAAGGGTGTGTCCTTGGCAAACATCCTAGAGAAAAGTTTGACACTAGCAAGACTCTCAGAGCATCCTCTCCTCTAGATCTGATCCATAGTGATCTCATGGGGCCTTTTCCTCATTCTTCCATCAACAAAGCAAGGTATGTGCTTACATTTATTGATGATTTCTCACGATATACTTCGGTGTATCTTCCGAGGGACAAATTTGAAGTTTTTGCACACTTTGAAGATTTCAAAGCACTAGTTGAGACACAGTCAGAGAGAAAGATCAAAGCCCTCCATACAGGCAATGGGGGGGAATATGTTAACACAACACTTCAGAACCTTTGCCTTCAGTCTGACATACAATTGCAGTACACAGTTCCATACACTTCGCAGCAGAACGGAATTGCTGAGAGAAAGAACCGATCTCTCAAAGAGATGGCTTCCTGCATGCTGCATGATAAGTCACTGCCTCATAAGCTATGGGTTAAAGCACTTAATTGTGCTAACTACATCCAGAATATATCTCCTCATAGGTATCTCAAGGATCAGACCCCCTTTGAGGCTTGGAGCAACACTAAACCAGAGGTCACCCACTTCCATGTTTTTGGCTCCCGAGCATGGGCTAGGATCCCCTATGAAAAGAGGAAAGCTCTTGATCCACAGAGCATTAAGTGCATATTTGTTGGATACCCTGATGGTGTGAAGGGATATCAACTCCTGATTTCCTCTACGGACAAGCTTATCATTGATCGAAGTGTCAAATTTGAGGAAAGTCTCTCGCATGCACCTCAATCACCACATGCAGACACCTTTTATCTACCTCATGTCTGAGATGATGACTTAGTACACTCAGATGCAGATACAGAGCATGCAGATGCAGAGAAAGAGTCTTCAGATACAAATCTAGTGCATGCATATGATGATCCACATCTATGCACAGATCGGGCTTCCCGTAGTGAATCAACTTCCCCTATCATAAATCAAAGAACAAGGAGCTTACGTGAGATATATGCACAAGACCACCCAGCTACTAGAAATGGTCTTGTGGGGGATAATTCCAATCTGCAGAGGGCTAGCTCAGAGTTTATTGAGCCTCCTCTTGCCTTCACTACCACTAAAGCATCGCCATCCTAGCATTGTCATTTGGTTCAGTCTTTTGATCCACAGTCTTATTTTGAGGTCGCTGGGAATCCATCTTCGGAGTCTACCATGGAGGAGGAGTATAACTCCCTACTCGAAAACCAGAGCTAGGATGTGATCCGCCTTCCTTCAGTAAGGAAACTTGTCTGACGCAAGTGGGTCTACATGACCAAGAGTGTTACAGATGGGCAAATCACTAGACAGAAAGCTAGGCTAGTAGCCAAAGGCTTCCAACAAGTGCATGGCATTGATTATGATGAGACCTTTGCTCCAGTAGAAAAGATGGATTCCATACACCTTGCACTTGCCATTGCGGCTGCACAAGGGTGGGAAGTACATCAGATGGATGTGAAGAATGCCTTTCTTCATGGAGCCTTATCTGAGGAGATCTACATGGAGTAGCCAAATGGTTTCATTCAGGATTCACCTTTGGTCTACAGACTAAAGAAATCTCTCTACGGCCTTAAGTAGGCCCCGAGAGTTTGGTATGCGAAGATGGATTCTTTTCTCTTATCACAAAACTTTGAAAGATGTAAGTCTGATATGAATGTTTACATGCTCAGAACACATGCGTCTCTTCTTATCTTAGTTTTGTATGTGGATGATCTCCTGATCATCGGCAGCTCGGCTTCAACCATTGCTGCAGTCAAGAGCACCTTTCATGGTAGGTTCCTCATGATGAACATGGGTCCATTACAGTTCTTTCTTGGTCTTGAGATCAGCCAGGATGCCATAGGCATCAAACTCTCTCAAGCTAAGTATGCACGAGATCTCCTCGAGAGATTTCACATGACTGACTGCTACACTTCTTTCTTGGTCTTGAGATCAACCAGGATGTCACAGGCATCAAACTCTCTCAAGCTAAGTATGCACTGGATCTCCTCGGGAGATTTCACATGACTGACTGCAAGCTAGCATCAATTCCATTTCTGTCTGGGGTCCTCCTTGAGGATGGAGGGGACACTCCATTACTTGATAGCACTCTCTACCAACAGCTAATGGGGAGCTTATTGTACCTCACCCACTCTAGACCAGATCTCTCATATGCAGTAGGGGCAGTTTTCAGATACATGCAGGAGCCACATGAGCTACACTGGAATGCTGCCAAGTGCATTCTCCGATATGTGCAGGGCACCATCACCTTCAGGATTCACTATGCAACAGGCACTGCGTTTAATCTCCTTGGCTTCACTGATTCTGATTGGGTGGACGACAATATTGATCGCAAGTCCACCTCCAGATATTCACTCAGTCTAGGGTTTGGCCCTATCTGTTGGTTGAGCAAGAAGCACGCTGCTATTGCTCTCTCTTCAGTCGAGGCAGAGTCCAGAGGAGTAGTCAGCATCACCATTCAAGCTCTATGACTACAACACTTCCTCACTGAGTTAGGCGTTCAGTTCCACCAGCCCATTATCATCTGGTGTGACAACCAAAGCACTCTCAAATTTTGTAGGGATCAAGTATAGTAGCAGCACATGAATCACATAGAGATCCATATGCACTACATCAGAGACTTAGTACATGATTGGGTCATTGATTTGTAGTGTTGTCCTTCAGCAGAACAAACTGCAAACATATTCACCAAGACATTCACTAAGAAGAAGTTTTTCTCTCTACGTGATCGTCTTAGAGTGAAGGACACAATTGCTTAGCCACTGCCTTTCCTTCTATTTTCTTTTGATTACATTGTATTTTGAGGGCGGGGAGGGGGTGGGGTGGGGTTCCCACGAGGTTTTCCCACTTTCCTCAATTTTAGTACAAGTTGCACTTTATTTTGGGTGACCTTTGGCCTTAGTTGCCGAGGTCCATTTTCTATTTTTCCCCATAGTGGTGTTCAGGGGGGTGTTGGAGGTACTACACACCTACATGCGGACACTTAGTTAGAGCATGGGACTACATGCAAGATTCCTTCTGCATGATTTACTCCCTGATTTGATCCTCTTTAACTCCACAACTGGCTAGTTCTTCTGCATGATTTACTCCTTGATTTGTTCATTCTTTAACTTCGTAACTAGCTAGTTCTTCTGCATGATTTACTCCTTGATTTGCTCCTCCTTTCACTCCGCAAATGGCTAGTTCTCTTCGGAACTTGTTGTAGGTGTTGAGTCCTCTCATTGATCACCACTATGGTGCATTACCTTGGGATCTTCACCCAGTAATGCTATATCATGAGCATTGCAACCTATTTTCAAATGAATCATTCTTTTGTTCTTTCGATTTTCTTTTAGTGTTTTTGCTCTCCAAAGCTATGTGTTCAACCTTTACTAGCTAGATTCATTTGTGCAGGTTTTCTAACACATTTATACAACAGTCCATTCATTCGATGTCTTCATGAAAGAACATGAAAGAACACGAATTTTTTTTTAATGTGGTCTGGAAGGCGGCTTATTAGCGTAGTATCCCACCTAAAAATAATATAAAATCTTTATTAAAAAACATTAAAAACTTCCTGCTATAAAGGCTATCCCACAACGTCCCTTGTGCAGAAACTACAAATAAATGGATCATGACCAATTATAAACATTAAAATGACGTAGATTATCATAGTTATAAACATTATAAGGAGCTAGTTTATCAAGTACTTTAAATTTTCCTAGAATAGCAGACATAATAGTTATTGTAAATTTGACATCTAGGTTGATTTTTGCCTCTCTCCTTGGAGGTCACCTCGGAAGTTGAGAAGTTAGAATCCATTTCTTTTGTCACTTACTTTATGATAATATGCAATTTCAAGCTCTTATGGAGCCATTTTTGTCAAAGATACATATCATAAACTCTTGCATAATGGCTTGAAGTCAAAATTTATAGTTTCATAATGTTTTGAAGTCAAAATTTGCAATTTCATAGAGCATGATGGGTATGAAGTTTTTATTTAAATGCAATAATTGCTTACGTCATTTTGTCTTTTCTCTAGAACATACTGTTTATTTCATTTTGTCTTCTCTCTGGAACATATTAAGAGTATTGTTCAATTTTTTAATAAGAAAAACATATTAAGGGTATTGTTTAATTTTTTAACAATAATCTATTTAACATGAAATTGTGTATTAAATTTTTAGTTAAATGTAATAATTGTTTATTTCATTTTATCTTTTTTTCAAAAAAACATATTAAGAGCATTGTTCAAATTTTTAACAATAATCCATTTAACATGAAATTGGGGAGCTAGAATATAGTTTAATAATTTTTCTTATTTAAATATAAAATTTTGTTGAATAATTTTTTTTTTATTTAAATAAAGTTAGAGTGAAAAATTTAAATGACAAGTTTATTTTCTTAGTACCTAATAATGTTTAGAAAAATGGTAAAATACTAAAACTATTTTGTAAATTTTATTTTAATTATTATAATAATAAAAATTATTTATTAAATTGAAAATATAAAAGATAAAATCTTTTAATTAATTTAATTTCTCATATTTATTATTATAATAAACATATTCAACTTTCCTTATATTACAAAAGTAAACAATGTCTTTTAACATTAAGCAATCATAATACACTATATTTATTAATATCATGTTACCTAATATTCAATTATAATAAACATATTCAATTTGTAAGTAATTTCTTTAAAATTAACCTATCATAATAAATGATAAATTTGGGTACATGATATTTAAAATTTCAAATAATAGAGAGAAACAAAACCATTATATTGATAAAACAATAAATATTTTGTCAAAGTTAACTCGAAGGCTAGTGTCTGAATTTCATTATAGTAAGCACTTAATTTCATTTTTCATCTTTTCTTTTCTTTTCTTTTCTATTTTTTCAATTTAACTTTTAATCTTTCTCTCTGATCACTTCATTTCATTGTTTGTTTATTTTAAACTATCTTTTCAATTTAAATTTTAACCTTTCCCTTTGGGTCACATCATTTCATTGTTTGTTTATTCTGAGCTATGGATAATGACATTTTATTAGTAATTATTATGTGAATTTTTACTTTTTTTTCTTTTTATTCTCCCCATGTGATGTGATTGTAGGGTCATCAACATTAACATGTGACTTTTTATTTTTGTTTTGATTTTCGCCATGTGATGTGATTGCAGGGTTCTCAACATTAACATGTGACTTTTTATTTTTGTTTTGATTTTCGCCATGTGATGTGATTGCAGGGTTCTCAACATTAACACATTTGATTAACAATTTTGGGGTTTTTTTTGAAGTCATTGTAAGGTCACCAACATTGACACATTTAATTAATAATTTGTAATTTTGAGTTGGTTAGTGATGATTTTCACAACAAAAGTCATTAATAATTTTTTAATGAATCTAAATCATATATTATTTTAATTTTAAGATAGATTGAATTCAATTAGTCACTAGTCATGATAAATACTATTATGTACAAATATATGTATTATTTACAAACATGTTTAATTAATTATATCGTGTAAGATATCATTTTTATTTTTTCTACATAGCCTTAAGTGTTTCTTTGATGTAATTTTCTCTCAAGTTTCATTGTGTTCATCTAGAGATATAAACCCTTTGATGACTTGTTCTTATGTTTTTAAGATTAGAGTTGTATATATAAATTAATACAAGAAACTTTTATGAATTAAAATCTGTAAAGTAATTTAAGCTAAAGGTTCCAATTATAAAAAGTTATCTAGCAACAACAACAATAAGATTTCTCTTTCACCCAAAGTAAACTATATTTACATTTACATCACATAAAAATTCACATTTATCTTCAACTATATTCTTTTTTACTCAATTCCTTTATAACATATGATGCAATTGCTAGTTACTTATTCAATTAATTACTTACTCAGAAAAATATAATAAAAATTCTCTATTTTATTATTTTTTATTATTTAAAAATCAATCTTTACATTATATATACATTAAGGCACAGATTTTTTTTAAATATCAAAATTATAACCGCACTGTCTTATGAATTACACAAATCCAATACTTTATAAATTCATTCAACCCATTGATTTTTTCATTAAAACATCTAAATTATAACACAAATGACTTATAAATTACACAAATCCAACTTGTTACTTTAATAAATTTATGCTAAATTTCCAACAAAATAAAGTGGGATATATAAAAAAGCTTCAAAACATTCGCCTCATAAATAATCTTTTACAATATAAAAGGTTCGTTAGACTATGCCATCTAAAAATGAACCATATGGTTTATAATATTGTTTATGATACTAAAAATATGTTAGCACTGGCCACCAAAAACACATGGAATATTTTGAGCCACATTTATAGTATAGCGGTGGCAATATAAGACCGACATATTCAAACGCCTCGGCAAATTGATAACGCTATGCGCCATTACGATCATAGTCACAGCTGCAGTGGCTGGATAAGAACTTTGAATATTTGGTCCTTTACCTCATTGTCAGAAAGGGATATGCCATCTTTGTATTTGAAGAGGAAGTGCATGCCTCGTGCAAGATTGAAAGTAAACCTTTTGCAGCACAGCGGCACATTGTCATGCTTTAGAAATTCCCAATTCAGTTGGCTGACAGAAAGATCCAGGATGCCTTTCATATGATTTAAAGAATCCTCACGGGTACATTCCGGATTCTCTTTCACATAACACTCTAAACTTGAAGCTACCTCCCCGCGTTCCTTCTCTTGCTTCAAACACACACATAGTGACAAATGTTAAAACAAATCCTAATCTCATCTTATGTTAAAACATTAATTTGAATGTCAAATACCTCAAAGTCCGTTATGTCGTCCTTGACTCGGACGGTCAGTTCTAACAGATTATGGATCTTGGATGGATAAACTATTTGCTTCAGAATGTCGTCTGGTAGAATTTGATCCATTAACAGAAGCGGAATCATATTTAACACACACATCCCGGAGCTAGCGAGGCCATTCTTATAGTACTCATTAAACGAGGGGACATATCCAGCCGCCATCCATTCCGCTTCCTCCAGATAAGACTCAACGTATCGGCAATTGCTATTTCCACCTCCATAGCAAAGTTAATGCTATGGAGGGTACAGAGTCTCACAGAGCATCATCAACCATACATCATTCATCATCGGACCATGCATCTGTCTCCGGCATCCCTCTCCGGCTGCCCATCGAAACCCCCGGCTACCCTGCCCGCAGCCACCCGCAGCCTCCCTCCGGTTTGAGGACTTAATGAGGTTCACCGTACTCATTTACTAGCAGACGAATTTGAATTTGAATTTTGAGTTCTAATTTAAAATACCGCCCAAACAAAATTCAAATTTCTATAACCATAAACAGAAAGAGGCTCGAGGCTCGCTGATTGCGGCATTGGCTTCTCTGTAAATATGCCCATCGGCCTTTCCAAAGAGAAGCGAGGAGGCCAATCCCGTGTTAGAGGAGATCATCAGCTGTCTTCAGTTAGCCTTAACGGGTTACAAAAGAATATCGAAGATGGTTAGATCCCCTTGCTGTTCAAAAGAAGGTCTTAGCCGCGGCGCTTGGTCCGCCATGGAGGATATGATTCTCTCTGAATACATTCGAATTCATGGCACCGATGGATGGAAAAATATCCCTAAAAAAGCAGGTGAGTTTCAGTAAAATTCTAATTGCAATTTTTATTGCAAACAAAATGCGCATTGAGAGGCTAAATGAGCGGGTAGGTTTTGTTTTGCAGGTCTTAAGCGATGTGGAAAGAGTTGCAGGTTGCGTTGGCTGAACTATCTTCGCCCCGACATTAAACGTGGTAGCATTTCTCCCGACGAGGAGGAGCTCATTATTCGGTTGCATCGTCTTCTTGGCAATCGAGATGTAGAAAATCAGTGCACATGACACTTTCGGTTTTCTTAGGTTTTGAAATAGTTTCGAAATCTGCCATTGAATTAATCTCAACTATACAATGTATGTGCAGGTGGTCTCTGATAGCAGGACGACTGCCTGGTCGAACAGACAACGAAATCAAGAATTACTGGAACACTCATATGGGCAAGAAGCTGTGCATGTCAATGAACAAATCTCAACTCAGGATTCCAGAAAATCGAAGAACAAGATCAAAATCTCCTGTTCCTGTTCAAAATCCTGTGTTCAAAGCCACTGCCGTTAAAAGAAAAACAGCCGTGCGACACTCTGGAATTGTAAGAGCAAATGGCTATAACGATGAGGGCTCCAGTAATCATATATCAGATCAAGCCTTCAAATTATGGAATGTTCAAGAAACCTGGAAATCCTCATGGCTCGACGTACTTGTGAACGATTCCATCGGAGACGAAGAATCCGAGCGTATTGATTTGGCATTGGTTGATAATCCCGTCGAAACAGCAGCTACAGATTCTCTGTCTTCTATGTCGAGTTTAGGTGACCAGCAATCTCCTCATTACGATCATTCTGGGGGAGATGCAGCTAATTTAGCCGACAGTTCATTTTCTTCGAACAAGCAGTCGTCCCATTACTGTAGTCTGCTCCCTTCTCCGTTCGTCTGTTCAACAGATTTTACATCAGAAGACTTGTACAGAGCAATGGAAGAAGACTACAATAACGAAGAAGACAAAGAATGGATTCATGAATTCGATTATTTACAGGAATGAAGAGAGCTTTAGACAGAGTTGGGCTGCAACATCGTGTGGAAGGGATGAGCTGTAGACAAACTTTTTCTGGAATACCGTGAATAAATCCCGTGACAGGAAATGGAGCCAGCAAAATTTTAGGGATTTCAATCTGAAACTTTCCACCAAGTAGAGAGGCAATCAATGCATCCCACAACTATAGTAAATGTTGTAGAGGTGTGCGGCGTTTTTATTTAATTAACAGTTTTATTTTCATTAACTATTGCGTTGTGTTTGATAATAAAAAGAAAATTGCAGATTCTATTTATCTATAATATGATTGATTCAAGTTTCATTTTGTAATATTTGCTATAGCAGTTTTTGTTTAACATAATGTTATATAGGTAATTAATTTATATCTGTGTGATAATTTTAGATACAGTTGTAATATTTATCTCATCATTTTAGGATTAAAATTAAAATCACCATATTAAAATTCTTGCAAATAGCTCATATTCATGTTCACTTAAATACCATCAATTATCACTTGTTATAATTCAATCAAATATTGGTATAAAAATAGATAAGATCAATATGCAAAGGTAAATAAGACTTTTTAGTGATAGCTACCCACCAAAATTTATGCAAGTCTTAGCTAGACAATTAATTTTTCAATTTCATATAGTAACAAAATAAAATCTTATCAACCATTAATTAACTAAAACATTACTTAACTATTTTCTAATATTCAAATTACTTTTATAATAAATATTATTAATTAACAAGTTCAATATTAATAAATATTGGTACTGCCTGTTTTATTAGTTGAAATAAATAACTATATTCATAAACTCATCAATAATTAAATGAAAATTGATTCAAATAATAAATTTTTATTTAATATATATTACAAGTAGTTGGACACTTAAAAAAATCATTTTAACAAATAATTTTACCTATAGTAAAAAGAGTTGTGATTTTACTTAATATTAATAAGAAAGTATAAAATTGTTGATAATAAATTAAAATAATTTTCAATTCAAATAAGAAATAACTTAGTAAATAAATCAACTCCAATTTTAGAATATATATATGGAATATATTCAATCTTTGTTTCATAGATATAATTGGCAAGAACAACTACCATTTAAAATATATTTATCTATACTTTACGCCTAAAATGTAAATCTTTCTAGACAACCTTCACAATAAATATATTACTAGTATAATAAGGCATTATTATCGATGGATAGGATTGGATTCTCCACCACCATAATGTAGCTATTAACAAAATAACCAAATTTACCAATCAATAAAACCTAAATTAGCTAGATTCTAAACCTAACACTAACACGAATTTAGTACTTTTACTTTATTTAACTATATTAAAACTAAACAACATATAATAGCTACTATATAACAATTGTTTATTAGTAATTTATTATTATCATTATAATTACATTAATAAATATAGTTGATAAAACTGAACTACTTTTATTTTTTTTAATTTATCATTTTAATTTACATTTACATTATGTTATTTAATAATTTTATAATTATATAAAATAAATGTGATTTAAAAATATATCTACTAAAACTATATATTTATTTATTTATAATTTTTATACAAATATTTAAACTGAAAAAAGTTACTCTACCAACATCTATCAACCTAAATACCCTTAGTAGCACTTCTTAATTATTGCATTAATCTGAATCGTTCGTGTTATTCTCATTATTTTTAGGAGTTGTCTATAATGCGACTTTTTGGAGATTTTGGTGACGGAATCCGGCGGAAGAAATTGAGGTTAAATCTTGATTTGTTGCAGTTAAAATGGTTTTTTAACTGCATATTTGGATTCAGCACCGTGAAAAACTCCTGGGACGCTTTGATTGTGCAGAAACTAGCTATCAAACTTACGATTCTAATAAATTGCTGTCGGATTTTGACCAGAAAAACCCACCACAAAGGTTTTCAAAAAATCGCATTATAAATAACTGCTTATTTTTATACTTGGTCCTTACAGACGAATTGATGACGACCATGTGATTACTCTAGCCAAAGTTTATAAAATAATTGTTCGTTATTACTCTATTGGACTTTGGTGGAGTCAGTGGTCATTGATGTGACATTGCGATGTCATTTAATTAGGCCGATAGGCCTTTCCTTTGAAAGGGACCTTCGTCGTCCCTTTCATTGTCACGTTGACACCTGGCAGACTGTTTTCATGCTGACACCTGGCGGAGAATTCAATTCCATAAATTTTTTCCCACTCTTCCTGTTATGCCTTGTGTTAGGTTGGCCACACTCTCTGCGCCTGCAAGTCCGCAAATTTTTAATGAGTTACAGGCCTTGTGTTAGGTTGGCCACACTCTCTGCGCCTGCAAGTCTGCAAATTTTTAATGACTGAGATGACATCTGTTGAGTATGTGTGTGACCTCGGCCATCGCCACCTTAATCTCCACCACCTTCACCTCCTCCACCTTCATGGCATTCACCCTCTCACCCTCGAACCTTCATGGCATTCACCTCCTCACCCTCGCAGCCTTCACCTTCTTGACCACGCTTCATGGCATTCACCTCCTCACCCTCGCAGCCTTCACCTTCTCAACCACGCTTCCTTCCTTGGAGAACCCTCGTTTGTGCTGTTACAGGTAAATGTTATGATGATCGTCTACATTGTTACAGGTAAATGCTCATCTGTGCTATTACAGGGAAATGCTATCCTGGTTTGTGCTATTACAGGTAAATGTGATCATCTACATTGTTACAGGTAAATGCTCGTCTGTGCTGTTATAGGGAAATGCTATCCTGGTCATCTGGGTTGTTACAGGTAAACACTATGCTCATCTGATCTGGAACCTTCACTATCAGAAGATATGTTATTGTAAATGAAAAGTGTTCACGGTTTTGGACAAAATGCCAACCTCCCTCACACAAAATGGTTATGCCGGAATTTTATTTTCTTCACCACAGGGTTTTACTTCCATTGTTCTACAGATTGGATGGATGATGTATTTTCAAAAGTGGGTTCGATGTATTTTTATTTTCAACAGCCACAATCATGGTTTGTGTTTACAGTGTTATGATTTGAGTGAAACTCGTTCTTTTTCTCGTGACCCAGGCTTTGATACTAGGCCGGACCTTTCTGAGGTGAGTACTTTACTTTTATTTCGTCTTTGCTGTGTCAGGGGTTCTGGGACTTGGCCCGAATTCGCTCTTGATATGTCACCAGGGTTGTATGTTTTTTTAAGGGTTTCATAGTTGTTTTAATGTGGCGCTTGCAAGGTCCAAACCTGGGTTTGGACATAAATATTTTCAGAGAAGTTGTGGATTCATAGTTTCTCCCCCTTTCTTAGTGGGTATTTTCGTTCTATTTGGAAATATGCAAATCACTGGTCGAAACCTCAATGGTTAGGGCCGATCAACAATTTTTTTCAGAAAATTTGATGCTTTGGTCCCTCCATGCTTACCCTGACTTGAGATGGGGTTTAGGTGTCGCCTTCACCCTTTAAAATCCCTGGTTTTCAAGATTAGTATGTTTTCCTCCCATTTAAGCTGTCAAGGTTCTTAGACAAGCTCCATTTTTCTGGAACTGGAGTTCAATAACCCCTTTCAAGCGATCTGGCTTTATCTCTTAAAGCAGTATCGTATTTGATTATTTATGACTCTGAATTTGTTCTTGTTCTGATTCATGATTCAATGGCTTTCTTTTGCCGTTATGGGTTTTTAAACATTAAGATCGTTATATATATTGTATGGTAAAATGAGGTAGACAATGTTGTATTCGAATCTTTGTCATTGCGTGTAATTCATTCTATATTTGATGCTCTGTTTACAAGTTTCATCTTGACGTGTAACTCATTGATTTATGATCTAAATGCTTTGATCTGTCAAGCTTTGTTGAAGGCAAGAAGGTTATGATTTGACTTGTTTGGGTTTCTGCTATGCAGTTTAAATTCTGTGTTCTGTTTTCTGCCACCAATACATAAAATAAGGTGAGTTCAAATACTATTTTATTTATTTTCCACAATTTGTTGAATTCTGTTTCTAACTCTGCCTGGAACAAGTATAGGATGTCCTGCTCTCTCACGCTCTCTTTTTTTACTTTCTAAATATGCTATATTCATTTTAAATTTCCTGAAGGCCCCACAGGTGTGTGGCGCAGTGGCAAGCAGTGAGATGATTGGGATATCTTGGTTGAAACTAGAAGCATTCATTGCTTCAGTTTGAAATTTTACAGGCTATTATCCTGAATGGGATGAGAATCATCAAGTGTTCAAGTTGTCAGGGTCCTGCACAATATGCTTACTGAACAAGTAATCCAGTCTCGTTATTCAGCCTAAATTTGCTTTCCCGTGGGTAGCAATGCTGGAAAGTTGACAAGTTTTGCCTTTACGATGCTAGAATTATCTTTATGCAGAAATTCCAGGGATATGATAACAGTTCCAAAGGTTGGGTGCTGAACATTACCTCTTTATCGGGTGCTCTCAATGGCACAACTCATGTCTACCTGGACGGAATGTAGTGAGCTTCCCAGAAATTGTTTGCTTGTTGGTTTTATGAATTCTTTTCAGAGTATCCCTGCTTTTGCTTTGGAATTTCAGACTCCCAAACTATGTATTAATATTGGGCAATGAATATATACCTTCATAATATAGGCTGGAATATACAATGTGGAATAGGAGTAGAGTAATAGATGCTATATATCTCAGCCTATACAGCATTTATTTCTCTTCTGCTAGGTGCATATTGATTACCTATTAGGCTTGTATCTTGTTCCTACTGACATAATTGTTTCCATGTCACCTATTTCGATACCTGTGTTTAAATATCCTTATCTTTTGCATCATTGTAGGCCCGAAGATGGAAAGACAATCAAACCCATCTCTCTGTTACAGATGTGTCATGTGGGAGTTATTGACACTGCCGGGCTGGAAAGCTACTACAACTTTGGGTTTGATCATTTTAACGTGACTTAGCAAAATGTTGGGATTTCCAGGCTTATACAGAGTCTTGTAGGAAATGTTGGACCTTTTGCTTCAGAAGATTGCATTTTTCTAGATTTAAGTCTACAGGTCTCAGTTGAACTTAGTACCAAACTCCAGATTTTTCCAAATACTTACTATTCCAGATGGGATCTGCTGCTTTTTTGGCCCTCATTTGATAAAGACAAGTCTATTCTTGAAAATAAGATAGAGATGTTCAAAGCCCATAGTACTTGTTACATTCAACTCTTTCTCTTTCATTGGAAGCAATTATAGTTTTATGTAGAAAGCATATAATATGATTTAAGTCTATTCTTGAAAATAAAGTAGAGATGTTCAAAGCCCATAGAACTTGTTTCATTCAAGCCTTCCTCTTTCATTGGAAGCAATTATAGTTTTATGTAGAATGCATATAATACGATTTAAGACTATGCTTGAAAATAAGATTGAGATGTTCAAAGCCCATAGTACTTGTGACATTCAAGTCTTCCTCTTCATTGGAAGTAATTATAGTTTTATGTAGAATGCATATAATACACATTCGTGGTGGTTAAAAATTCTGAATTGAAGGATTAACTAAATATTGATGTTTCAAACCACTTTTGCTTGAAACAGCTATGCTTGGAATTCATCCTCCTCTTTATTAGGACGCTGCAGATGAGCCGGTGGTGCTATCCCAGCAATGTGCCACTTCCTTACAAAGGTTACAAGTGATGATTGAACAGACAGATCTCTTTCTTGCTTGCTTGAGCAATTAGTTATATTGTTACATCACTCTGTAAAATTCGAATTCTAACATATTATTTTAGTACTTATTTTAGTACTTAGAAGTGCATTTCAATAAGATATAGCGAATAGCAATTACTTATGTGTATTTTTTTCAGTACACGTCTGCCTTGCAATTTTGAGATGCAAGATTGCAAATTCACATTTTTGGAGTTGATTGGGTTTATCTTTTATGTTTTTGTTATGTTTTTTTTGTTGGATTTTGGAATCAACTGAGTGGGCTTTTTGTCCCTTATTTCGCTCTCTTTAAATAGGACTTCTATGAACCCTTTCTTATCCAATTGCACAAAGACTATTTTTTGGTTCATCTATAGACAAGGCGAAGTTTCCTTTTCAAAATGAGTTTCAAAATTTTAATAATTTAAATTTCTATAATTAAATAAATTATTTTTATTAAATGAATTTTATTAAAAGTAATAAAAATTATCTTTAGGAAAACAATCTTACAATTAGTTAATGTTTTAGTTGTAGTGTCAACCACCAATGTAAGTGATTTATTTTAATATTTGCAAATCACAAATTTCTTTTCAATTACTATATAAAACACTGTAATATACTTTTTATTTAAATATCAATAGTTTGGTTTTGGTTTTGTTCTTTTAATATCAAATCTGATGGTACATGATGGTCATGGTGGTTAGTGCCTTCGTCACTAGTGAGCTTTATATTTGCTTGCCTATCTATAGAGGTTTCTTCCTTTTAATATATGTCCTTCCATTGTGTCGCTCCCACTGACACCAACATACGTGGATGACTTTTTAGATTTCTATGGTTAATGTTTTAGTTTAAAATTAACTTCTAAATAGTAAAGCTGTTTATATATATTTAGATGCTTTAATAGGATAATTAAAAATAATGCATTAGAACATAATTTTAATTAGGGTTATATAGTAGGTAATATTGCTACTTAATAAATATAATTTAATAAACTAAAAATAATAAGGTAAAAAATTTTATCACAAAAATAAACAAATAATAAAATATTGTATTGTTGAATGCTATCACAGAAAATAAAAAAAAACCAGTTGTTGATTTTTTGGAAGTTTTTCTAGGACTATCTTTTTTAAAATCTTGGGGGAATTTATTGAAATCACAAGTTTGATGGTAACCTATGTGCAATGGAAGTGCCCTAGGGGTTTTTCAAGGTGCTAAATCCATATATACAGTGAAAAACCCAGTTTAAATAACACAAATCAAGATTTCACCTCAATTTTTTTTCAGCTTAATGTCACTTAAAACAACTCCATAAGAAAATATAATTAATTAATATTGTTTATATCAACACATATATATACACTTTAATATTCTTTATTTATTTATTTATTTATTTATTTTATTTCTGTGTATTTTTATGTATATATAATTAAATTTATTAAAATATATTTTTAATATAATATGAAGTAAATTTAAATTAAAAATATGGAGAGAAACTATAATTCTTGAAAATGGAAATAATAGAAGAAAAAAAGAAAAAAAAATCAACAAGAAAAAGTCAAATGAAAAGAAAATAAAACAAAATATTAGTAGTTGATTTGAGGCTTTTGTGATCCATATCAGGTTTATGAGAGATTTTTCAGCGTAAATCACAAGATCTGTCATTTGTCGATGCGTTTCGAACCAACTAGTGCGGTTCATCTTCAGGACAAGTTGAGGAATGAGATCGAGCTTTGCATTTTAAATAGCTTGAGTAGAGCCTCCAATGGCTAACTAGGGCAACGGCTAAATTGGACTACCCCACAACTTTGCTCAAAGAACTCTCCCTCAAAACAGAAAAAGGTGGAAGTGAGGCAGATCTCAACTAACCAAGTAGTGTCAAGATCTGTTAAGTGGCTGATAACCTCCAAGGCCTCATTAATAGGGATGCAAGTGTACAGGGAAACAACATGGCTCCCAATGGACTTCTAGCAACTTGATACAAAGTTCCAACCCTAAACCCAAGAGTAAAAGCATATTTAAAATTCATTTTCCAAACATGTACCTTTCCATCAATGAATGCCACCTTGTAACCTTTGTCTTCCATTGTGGAAATGGACACCAAGTTCCTTTTGAGATCATGTAAATAAATAACTTCTTGTAAATGAATCATGTTACCCTGATTCAATTGAAGAGTAACATTCCCTACACCCTTTATAGGATAGGTGGCATCATCTCCAAGAATAATCTCCAAGTTTGTCTCCTTCTCTATTAGATTAGCGAGAGCTTCCTTGTATCTGGTGAAGTGCCTTGAAGCAGCACTATCAATAAGCCAATTCCCCAAAGTGTTTGGAGGAGAGGTACTAGAGAGGGCCTATATAGGATAATACTCCTTTTGCTTATGAAAAACAACATTAGATTCTTCATACCTGGAGTTCCTTGCTTTCTTGGAAGGTAGACCATTTCCTTGATGACCTGCATTCCTTTTTCCTTTGACATTGTACCTGTCATTCCTTCGATCATTATTGTTGAAGTTTCCCTTGGAATGATTGTGATCATCATCATGTGATGTGTCCCTTCTATTTGGACACTCCCTTGCATAGTGGCAAAACTTATTGCAAGAAAAGCATATGCCTTTCCTTCCTCCCTTAGATCCAGGCTTTCCATTGAAATGACCTTTAGACCCTGCATTATTTCTCCTTTTGGCATGAGCGGAGAAAGTAGTGGAGTTGCCTCTATTAGAAGGCATCTCTTGCTCCACCATCCTGGTTTCTTCTTGAATGCATCTTGACATCAATTCTTCAAACCTCGGAATTTGATCATTATTGAGAATAGTGGTTCTAAATATATACCACTCGAGTGGGAGACCTCCAAGGGTAGTGATAGTAAGTTCCTTGTCAGACATGATTTCTCCAATCGATAGAAGATCATTCTTGATCTTGGTGATCCTTAAGAAGTAGGATTGAATATCCTCATCCTTTCCCTTCTTAATATACTTCAACTTATTTTTCAGGAACAAAATTTGATTTGCATCACTAACCTTGAACATGCTTACCAATTTGTCATAGATCTCCTTGGAGGTGTTCAAATCGGAGATGTAGGCCACTAGACGCTTGTCAATGGAATCTATGATAATATTCTTCACTTTGAATTCACCATTGGTGTACTTTTTCTTTGTAGCAGCTAGTGCATTTGATGGAGGCTCAGGGATTTTACCCTTCACATAATCCAACACTTATTACTTCTATGGTTAATAGAAATTTACTTCAAATTTATTTATTATCCCAATATCAATTTCTAGATTAGCAATCACACCATCATGATAGTAAAATGCATATATAACATAAACATAAATAGTAGAAGACAAGCCAAGATAAGAGGACACAATATGTGGTACCAACTAGGGACAAACCACAATGTGGGGAAACCCTTGATCAATTCTTCTTATATTCTTCAATAGTTCAACAAGGAGATAGAGATAGAGTACAATGAATTAAAGTCAATACTAACGTGCCAAATAAGATATTAGAAATAAAATATATTCACCATGAAGATGACACAATGAGGTTGCAATCCTCCTTTCTTCGCTGCATCACAGATTAAGGCACCTTTTACATGCTGCAAAGACTGGTGCTTTTCTTGGAAAATCTGGTCACTAGTTAGGGCACAAACTCTAACTGTTACAACACCCTAAATACACCCAACAACCCACCTGTTGACAATAGCTTTCCTTCATAGAGTCCCTCCAACTATACGCTGCCTCATAGGGCTTCCATCCTCCTAGAATGTGGCTCCTAAAGCCTACGGCCTAGCCCAACAATGGATTGTAACTTTAGTCCCCTCAATTAGTGCCCCAAACAGTCCTTAAACAACAGGCCCTTGCTCCTCTTTTCTGCGGCTTCTTCTTCCCTACAAACTGAGCTTAAGAACAGTCCTATCATGCCCAAATAGCCCTGAACTAGTCCACGCTGTCACCTACAACGATGTGGCTTTATCACAGATCCTTCACGTTATTATAGTACTCCTTTTGTTGCGGCTATGTCCACACTTCTTGTTGCGTCTTAGGGTCACTTTCTAGCTGTGTTTTAGGGCTCCAAAAATTGTGGCTTTAGGCCTTCTTATGCTGCAGATTAGGGCTTTCATTTAGGGCCTTTATGGACTACGTATAAGCCTCCTTTTGACTGTGGCTAGGGCTTCTCTTTTCTGTGGCTTAGGGTTTCCTTTTAGCCGAGAATGAGGGTCTCCTTTAGCTGCATTTTATGACATATTTTAAAAGGGGATTAGGGAATCAATTAACTGTGGCTAGTTCTCATTCAATCTCCGTATAGAACCCTTCCTTCACTGCGGCTAGGGCACCTTGTCTTGCTACGTTTAGGGCTTCTTCATGGCTATGGCTTGATCTCCTTTAGGAAAACGATTAGGGCTCTCCCTCTAGGCCTATCTTTCCACCAAACCGAAACGAGTGGAGAGAGATCACAAGAGATGTGTATGTCTCAAATGAATTGAAGACTCTTCTATTTATAATGCAACACTGAGGTTGAGCTGGGGTAATTTTCTTGCTGGCCGACCTTGACAAATTGTCAAATAATACAAATAAATTCATATCTCCATAAATACATGTAAGAATCGGATGATCTTTAGATCAATCCTACACCTCTTGAAGAGAGGAATCCGATAAAAATATCAACTTCCATAAATAAGATGACCCACATTGAGTTTGGTCTTAGTTGCCAATTTTCACAAAGAGATGTACTTCTGCCCCCTAAAATTGGCTTTAATCCTATAACTACTTCGATTTTCATGGTTGCTTCCCTTGAAAATGGAAGCCTTCCCTACCAACTATTTTGGAAACATCCTCAAAGTCCTTTTCCCCTTGGACTGGTTCCTAGAAGCCTCCTACTCTTGAACATACCTTTTCTGTATATGCCCAGTTTCTGTATATGCGCACATCTTCCGTATATGCACAGTTTCCGTATATGCGCACATCTTCCGTATATGCCAAGTCTTCTGTATATGCCCAGTTTCCGTATGTGCCCAGTTTCCGTATATGCGCACATCTTCCGTATGTGCACAATTTCCGTATATGCGCACATCTTCCGTATATGCACACATCTTTCGTATATGCCAAGTTTTCGTATATGCGCACATCTTCCGTATATGCTCAGTTTCCGTATATGCACACATCTTCCGTATATCCCCAGTTTCCGTATATGCGCACATCTTCCGTATATGCCCAGTTTCTGTATATGCGCACATCTTCCGTATATGCCCAACTTCTGTATATGCGCATATACGGAAACTGGGCATATACGGAAGATGTGTGCATATACGGAAACTGGGCATATACGGAAGATGTGCGCATATACGGAAATTGGGCATATACGGAAGATGTGCGCATATACGAAAGATGTGTGCATATACAGAAACTGGGCATATACGGAAGATGTGCGCATATACGGAAACTGGGCATATACGGAAGATGTGTGCATATACGAAAACTGGGCATCTACGGAAGATGTGCGCATATACGGAAACTATGCATATACAGAAGATGTGCGCATATACCGAAACTGGGTATATACAGAAGATGTGCGTATATACGGAAGATGTGCGCATATACGGAAACTGTGCATATACGGAAGACGTGCGTATATACGGAAACTGTGCATATACGGAAGATGTGCGCATATACGGAAACTGGGCATATACGGAAGATGTGCGCATATACGGAAACTGGGCATATACAGAAGATGTGTGCATATACGGAAGATGTGCGCATATACGGAAACTGTGCACATACGGAAGATGTGCGCATATACGGAAACTGGGCACATACGGAAACTGTGCACATACGGAAGATGTGCGCATATACGGAAACTAGGCACATACGGAAACTGTGCACATACGGAAGATGTGCGCATATACGAAAACTGGGCACATACGGAAACTGTGCACACATCTTCCGTATATGCCCAGTTTCTGTATATGCGCAAATCTTCCGTATATGCCCAGTTTCCGTATATACGGAAGATGTGCGCATATACGGAAACTGGGCATATACGGAAGATGTGCGCATATACGGAAACTGGGCATATACGGAAGATGTGTGCATATACGGAAGATGTGCGCATATACGAAAACTGTGCACATACGGAAGATGTGCGCATATACGGAAACTGGGCACATACGGAAAGTGTGCACATACGGAAGATGTGCGCATATACGGAAACTGGGCACATACGGAAACTGTCCACACATCTTCCATATATGCCCAGTTTCCGTATATGCGCATATCTTCCGTATATGCCCAGTTTCCGTATATACAGAAGATGTGCGCATATACGAAAACTGGGCATATACGGAAGATGTGCGCATATACGGAAACTGGGCATATAC
>APFE030127812.1:5288-18019 GCA_000404065.3 Pinus taeda | reverse complement strand
AACAGATGGACGAGCTTTGTTTCTTGGTCCGGTGTGAGGTTGGCATTGATATTTAGAGTCTTACCCGGTTCAATTTCCACTACTTTACTATTGGCAACAACAGTCACAGGTATTGTTTGGTCATGCGCATCTTTCAAAGGATCTTCTTCTAGTTCACTATCAAATGCTGCTTCTATCATGAAACACTGTGTGTGAGATCTAGATTCAGTTTGACTAATAAAATTATTGATGGCATCGTCTTCTGTTTGGTCTTTAAAGTCTAGAGCCTTCTGTACAATCAATGGGGATCTGATATTGTTAGTAAGGTATGACACAGGGTGCTAGTTAGTTTTGATCATTGTAAGACTTGGCTGTGCTGGCGGGTATAGAACTAGATTTTTAATCTCTGGTCCTCTAGTTATGGTCATGTTTCCCTGTCGACAACCAATGTAAGCATCGACAGTAGCAAGCCAAGGTCTACCTAAAATTAGCGGATGTCCATCCAGTCGGGTTTTTGGATTAATTATCAGGAAATCAGTTGGGTATTCCCAGGAATTTACAGAAACTATGACATCGTATAGAGTACCTTCTGGTCGAACTACAGATCGGTCTGCCAATTCTAACAAAGTAGAAGTAGGTTCTACTGATGTAATGCTGAGCTTTTGGCAGGTAGAGGTTGTCAAAATATTGATTGCAGCTCCTAGATCAACTAAAGCATTAGTCAGGGTCTGACCATAGATTTGAACAGTTACAATTGGATTTCTGGGATCTTCATATATAATGGGTGTCTCTCTTCCTGATAATAGGTCAGATAAAGTACCGACTACTTGAACTCTTGGGTTAGTGGTTGTATTCCTCCTTGATTTTTTTATGCACAATTCTTTTATAGTTTTTGCGTATATAGGGATGTCTTGAATGGCTTGGAGGAATGGAATTCTTATGTACAGATTTTGTAACTCTCCCAGAATGTCAAAGTCTGGATATTGCACCGGTCGTGGCATGACTAATCGTTCCGGGAAGGGAGGAGAGGATGTACTTGCTTGATGATGGGTCTGTTCCTTATTTACACCCTCTTGTTGTAATGGTTGTTCTATTGGTAACTGATCTTCAATGTGAACTGTTTTGTCTCCCTCTGTTTCTATTATACGTCCAGATATTAACTGAAGATCATTGCACTCCCTCAGATCAGGTCCAATTTCTGATGTTTCCATGATTTGGAGGGATTTGACCGGTCTATTATTTGGATTGGGGTTGGGTTGGGCTGGGAGTTGCAGTCTCAGATTAGACTGGGGTTTTGTTGTAAAGCTGGCAGAGTCGGTTGAGGGAGTGGAATAGTTCCTGTTCGCTGATATGTGGATTTTGGCCAGTTTGTCTACCAGGGTGAACCTTGTGAAGTAGGGGGAATCGATTATGGAGGATATGAGTTATTCTGCCAATATGGTGGGGCGTAAGGAAAATTCGGCCATCCGAATTGGCTTGTTTGATTCATCCACGGATTTGGAGAAGGAAACGACTGTGATGACCAGTTCGGAAATGGGGGTGGAGATTGGTTTTGTCACATACTATATTGCTGAGCATTATACTGCGGAGGCTGGAAAGAAGAAGTTGGGTCTAAAAACATACCAGATTGCCTTGGTTGCCATTGGTGATGCTAGTTAACGAAGTATGCTGGTTATGGCTCTTCTTCTGCTTCCTTATATACTGCCTTCAATCCAGGAAGTGAGGGGCAGCTCTCAGTAAGGTGGTCTTTTGTACAAATAGCACATGTTTGAACTGCATCCAATGGACATTCCTTGTGGCTATGTTTTCTTCTACATCGGAGGTAGAAAATCGCCAGATTTTGCTCCGCCTCCATCTGCTTCTGTTTAGCCTGCACAATATCAAGTTGTGTAGTTAATGTCCCCAGAATATCAGTTTTAAAATTTTCTAATAAATTTCCAAGTTCTACTCGTGTTACTCCTTCTATTGATATTTTGTTGTCTCTGACAAACTGATCATATTCTGCTGGTTTTATCCTTGTGCTACCTCTCGAACTCCTGATACATAGATCAATGATGTCAGCAAAATTCTCTTGATAAATATCCCCTTTTCCCATGATATTTAATGTTTCAATCCACTGCTCCTTCATGCCTCTGATCAATGTAGTTTTTAATACATTATCAGGCAGAGATAGTGATGCATAGGGGGATCTCTGTAAATTATACTGGAAACGTTCTACGTATTCTTCTAATGTTTCATTTGGTCTAGCTGTCATTTGGAAAATTTCATCTTTTAATTCTCTAGACCTACAATAATCCTGATATTTCTTTAGGAAAGATTCTTTCATTTGTTCCCAGTTATTTATGACTCCACCACCTACACCCATAAACCATCTTAGAGCCGCCCCTTTCAAAGTGGAGGGGAACAATATTAATTTTTGGGGGTCAGTGGTGTAATCATATCCCCTACATAGCACATCAAATTCAAAGAAGAATGCATCGGGGTCCTCTGATGTAAGTCCATGAAATGTAGGAATGTGTTGAAGAGGGATTGCTTTCATGGGCACATTTGCTGTGGAATCCACTATAGGATATTGCAATGTAGAAGTTTGAGTATTTGGCTGATTCTGCGCCATAGGATCGAATATATGCCAATAACCTTCCGGGATTTCTAGGAGGGTATTCCTAGGTTGAGAAGGAACGACCTTGGCAGGGATTGTTTTAATAACACTTCCCCTATCTGGAATTTCTATCTGAGGGAATGGGATGTATTCAATAATAATTTTTACCGCACTCCCCTTATCTGGGCTATTTAACGGCTGGATTATCCTAGGAGGAGACCTTGGCTCTCCTACTTCCCCTGTTTCCCCTTCTCCTTCACAAAGATTGCTTAGATTCCCTTCCTGCAGTCGTTCTGGAACAACATTTTCAATTTCTTGAAAGTCCTGTTCATCAGCTTGACTATGCACCTCAGCAAAGGCTTCAGATGGTGATGCTGTGGCCTGAAGGGAGCTAGTAGGCTGTTTAGAATTAATCTTTCTGGGGCCTACTGACGGCTGAGATTCAATTTTCTTATAGATTTCGTCTATGAAGGTTGTTTGGCCAAGGGTCACCGGCCCTTTGGCTTTTTCGGGTTTGGATGGAGGTTTGATATTCCTTTCTGGCTTTTTCTGCTTAGTCATGCACTCTAATAAACTACTAGATCCTATTCAACCAGTAATTCTGCTAGGAGAGCGGACGGTGGAGCAGGGCTTTTACATGCTTCGTACACAGGTTCTTACCTTCCGTTTTTAAGATCCCACTCTCCCCTAGCGGATTTGTGCACTACTCTATAAAGGGAAAATGGCTATACTCTTTCCCCGGCAACGACGCCAAAATGTAGAGCTATAACTAGGGTCTCTCCGCAACCTCTAATTAATCCTACAATTATAAAATCAATCCGGAACGTTTTGGTTTTTGCAAAGAGTAAATCAATCCGAGGCTATTCGTAACAACAGTAATGCTTAGGTAGTATAGCATTCAAAAATACAAAGAGAAACAGATGCTAAACATACTAAATTACTCCAAAAGATAGAACACGAAGACAGCTTATCGTCAAGGGTAAAAGAAGCGATAACCCCATCCCTCTGAAACTGATGAAAAGGAATTAGAGCATGGACCATAGGTCGGGAGCTAGGCAGCGTCTGCTGAGGCTCACTACAGACCTTAGACTTTCTCTCACACCAAAACAACAAATGCAAGTAAATGGAACGGCAGCAAGTAAAATGGAACAACAAATAGGAAATGGAACATCAATCAAAAGAACTAAATCTCGCGAGTCAGAACCAACTCACACTCTACTATGAAATAACACTCTTCTCTCTTAAAACACTGGATGGAATATACTTTATGGAACAACACTCATTGATGAATTATGGAACGACAATAATCGACCATATATGCACACCTCACATTAATATAATAATCTGACAATTAAGGGTAATATAACTATGTTTCCAAACATAGTAACATTACTTTCAGATTCCAATAATCGGGATTTCAGATGAATCAAATGACAATAATATTCAACACAGACGCTCTGTAACAGAAATAACTGGTTTGAGACTAAAACCATGCGATCAACTTTGAAAAGATCCAATTATACAGTGCAGAGTCATCACACAAATTTTCTGAGAAAAACCATTAATGCATTGATTATAACAGAGCATAGCATAGCATATGAAAGATATATCAGACTACCGAGAAATAAAGATAAGAAAACCACGCATAAATCACAGTATAATGATACAAAAGCAAGTGTCCTTCGGAGCCGGGCCCTTAGCTGCTAATGGTACACCGCCTTGGGTTACTCCAGACGCAAAGATGAAATAAACGCCAAGTCTTTTATATTAACGCATCAAAAAACGTACAATAAACCAGGTCTCAGCGAGACTCGATGATCAAAGTTTTGTTTGAAACTGAAAATTACAAAAACAGAAGTCCCTTTGCTCAACGATGCTGTTCCTTTATATAAAAGTAACGGCGGGGATATCTAGGTAACAAAGATAAGTAAAACAGCGATCCCTCAGGATCAAAGATCTTGAGGGATTTGCCAAGCTATTAATCCTTTACTTTTCTTCCCCTCTTTCGCCGAATCGGTATCCCTTCTTCCTTTCCTGGGTTATTCTGCTTTGATCTGCCCGATCTCGTTTGCATTCGGTTTCCTTCTTGAGGGACAACAGTTATTCCTCCTCTGTTTTTCGCTTTTGGACGGCAACTCGTCGTTTCCACCTTTCCCTGTATAGAAAAACAACAATTATCAATGAATAAGCTTCCCATGTTAATTCTTACACATTTTATTAAAATTCTTTATTTCTTTAAATTCATAATGCAGAAAAGGTTACAAATTTACTGAAAAGCCACTAAATTGTTTGTCAAAAGCATACCTTTCAAGTGCTCCACAAAAGGCACCATAATCTATGTTATCATCCAAGGAAGCAAGAAGAGGCATTGTCATCATCATCAAGGAGTCAAGGTGATCTCCCTCTCTTTGAGTCAAGGATCCCTTTTGAAGGAAGACATCTTCTATCATCAACATCATCAAGAAAGGCATCAAGTTGAATATATCATCATCAAAGAAACATCTTCTCTTGACAAGCAAGTATCTTTATATCTATGTTTGAATCTATCAAAATGAGTTCATTTTGCAAGGATAGAGACAAATTGGTTGGCTCATCAAACTTTCTTGCATGGAAAAAGAGGACAAATTTTATCCTCATAGAAAATGAAGTCATTGGACATGTTAAGGGGTCAATCACTAAACCTCCAAAGTAAGAAGCTCAAGCTCTAGCTAGGTAAGATAGGGGGAATAAGGGCTCAAAGGATCCTTATATAATCCATCAAGGATCCCCTAATACCTTATGTATCAAATTTGGATACGTAAAAAAAAATCTACAAAAAGTTAGCAGAATTATTTTCCGTAAGCACCATTGTAGATGTCATATCTTTGAGAACCGAGCTATATAATATGAAGGTATCAAAGGAATAAGGAATAGACTAATATCTTATGAGAGTATCAGAAATAAGAGAACAACTATAAGAGTTGGAGAAAATAATTTCCGATAAAGCAATGACCACTGTGGTACTAAATGCATTACTTGATGAATGGGGCAACTTCGTATCAAACATTTGTGGAAAGAAGGAAGCCACTCCATTCAATGAACTCTAGTCATCATGTAAGATTAAAGAAACTTGTTTGAAGGAAAAAAGTGATGTGGGATCAAATGAACAAGTTCAAGCATTTTTTTCCATGGCTAAGAGAAAATGAAAATTTGGGAAAAAGAAGAAGATCTATATGTCAAATATCCAATGTTTTGGCTGTTTGGAATATGGGCACTACAAGAGAATTTTTCATAAATTAAATAGGGAAAATAATAAAACAAAAGAAAGGAATGAACCCCATATCACCGAAGAAGTGGAAGAACCTGAAAAGCGGAAATAAAAAAAGGAGGAAGTGAAATATCTCTACTATGAATGAGATAATCTCCTTCACTTAAATCTTTTCAGTTTTGTAAATAATAACTATCATGGCAGGAAGCATTGTAAGTATGATAGGATACATCATTTTAGGAGATGACACCATATTGGAAGCATACAATTGAAGCAAGAGCTCATGATAGAAGTAGAAGTCTACATGAATTAGCAATCATCATAGAAATGAAGTAGATCTTGGTAACCGCACTAAATGCATGAGTAACATACATGTTTGGGAGAAAGTCATCTAGCATGGTAAAAGAATTCATCATACATCATCCTCATTACGAAGGATCATTTGAAAAAATGAGGATAATTAAGATCCTCCATTGGAATATTCATTAGAAGGTTCAACTCTTTTGGAAGAAGAAACTGTCTCACTGATCACTCTACTTTGTGTGGGATTCATTGTTTAAAAGAATGATGGTATGGTGACAAAGGAGTGCAACATGTCCACAATGGCTGAATTAATTTCAATCAAGGAAAGGAAGATGCCAAAGGAAGTCTAGATGACCAAAAAGAGAAAAGAGGTATGTATATATTTGATAGATTAAGTCATGTCATCACATAGTTGTAGGTGGCATGGGTAAATTCTCTACCTCATAAGAATGATCAAAGAAAAGGGATCTCTTCCTTTGGAAATATGCATGAAGGCATGGTTCACATATTGAAAAGATGAAATCAACATAATATGTCCTCATATGGAATATGAGGTAGTTTACAAAGATGAAGGAACTATGAATGGAAGTTCCTGGGAAGCAATATGTGAAGAAAGAAAAAAGAGATCGTGAAATATGCAACTATTGTCACATAAGAAAATATAAGAAATCAACATCCAATGACTAGAAGAATTGGCCGTGACATTTCCATAGAGAATGTATGAAGACCCTGATAAGGTATGTATAGGAAGGAGACCATTGAAATTAAAAGTCTTGGACATGTATTTATGCAAGATGTTGATGTTGCAAGAAGAAGATGTCACGATGAAAGGCCACCACAAAAGGTAATGTTCATTTTATTTTTATTTTTGAACAACATCTGAATGGGTTGATATAGGGCTACCAGAAGAGATTTGTGGATGTAACCTACAACTAGCACTCATGTGGTTGGATGGAATATCTTGAAAGAAAACATGACTCAAAAGAGGTATTTGTATGAAGAAAAGCTAGATATGGAATAGAGGATCACTTTTCGATAAAGAGAAGGATGACATGACCTATGTGGTTCATGAAGGAAAGTGATGGATGGATTTCCTATGAAATATGAAGGCTCCATAATGAAGAATATGTAGTTCATGACATCGAAAAGAGGAGCCCTACAAGCAATTGATAGTACCATGATCTCCACCAAAGAGCTAAGCACTATTGTTGGTAACAAGTCCCTGCTTAAGAGGGAGCTGGGGTACATTCCTTTTATAGGAATGGGTTTATCTTCCCTATTTGAGAGGGAGATATAGACACATAATTCTTGTCTTCATATAGTGAAGAAATAATGGAGGATTGGGTAAGCATATAAGATTGATTTTGATACTCTTTGAGGATGTGATAGGGTATCCAAGATAAGAGTAGTCAAAGAGAAAATTCCTTGATGATGTGTTATTCTGAGATAGGAATTATCCTAAAAGGAAATACGTTGTAAACACCTGGGTGGGGTATGTGCCTTGAGAGACAATGAAGATGGTGTTTGTTAGTCACTGGTCTTGCCAACATTGTGCTATGATCTTGTGGAGAGATAAAGATTTTAATCAGGGCCTTGCTATGTGACAATGTTGGTTGGTATGATGAGATGCTCTGGCTTATGAATCCGACTCTTCTTATGATAATTCTTTAGATTAAGAATGTCCAAGTACCTTGAATGGATTATGAATACCTCCCTAGTTAAGAGGGTGTTGAAATATGTAACTAGGTTTTGTCTTCATAATGACATATGTAATCATGATTTTATGTATTTAATGTAAAGAGAAAAATAAATTTATTATTGTTCTTGAGGCATGGGTTTCATGCTCAAGGAAAATTTATTTTTAGGTCAAGCACCCTTTGAGTGCTTCTAGGTCAATTGAGTCATTTTCATGTATTGAAGACCCATTTAGGGCATGTTACATATTGTGATTATTTTTTATTTGAGTCAAAGATTGAGTCAAAAGACCCTCCAAGGCCTTGTCATATGCTAGCAATCAAGTTGTCCTTCAAAAGGATTAGTCGACCTATTTATAAGGAGAAGTCGGCCTATTGGACACTTGAGAAGCCTTAGGATCATTCAAGCACACACTCACTCAAGAATCTCACAAAAAGAGTGAAGAGACCTAGTGAAGGAAGAAGAAGCCAAGGAAGAGAAAAAGGGAAGTCTGTAAGAACTGTTTTGGGCTATTTCTGTTCACACATGCAAGGAGACTAGGGAAAAATTCATTGTACTAGAACCAAAGTACAGTCACCTCGAGAAGGCTCAAATAAGGTGGGAAAATAATCTTTCTTGCAAGCTGAAGTTCTAAGGAGATCAACTCAAGTCAAGCGAAGGAGAATTGAGGCAAATTTTTCCATATTCTAGTCACTATGTGAACTAGGGTTTTTGCAGAAGAGGCCGAAATTGCAGACTTGCAATAACAAGCCAAAATTATAAGCAAGAGCCGAAATATGAATTTTTGAAGCAAGTTTGACTAGCGTTGACTTGAAGGAAGAGGATCTCATCAAGAAGATTTTTGACTTGGCCTTGGAGGGGTCTTGGTAAAGGGTTATAGGTCTTGGAATTTGTTAATTGAAGTTCTATAAGAAGAGAAGAATTCTTGTGGGTTTTCCTCTCAGATTGGAGAGGTTTTGGCCCTAGCTGATTTCTTATATCTTGTGTCCTCTTATTTGTTTTGGTAGCTGTTTGATGATAGAGAACATTAATAATAATAAATCAAGAGAATAAAGGTAATCAAGTTATGTAAAAATTCATCACAAGTAGTTATCAAAGTAATATAAATCACTTAATCTAGCTTCCCTAGTTTCTCAACATAACTAGGGTTATGATCGAGTTCCATGTCAAAAACCAATTTCTTGAAATTTTGGCCCTCCCTAGAATTTCAGCCTCCTCCTAAAATTTCAACCCTCCTATAATTTTGTTGGATCAGAGATTCATGGGTCAAAATTGTGTGTTAAAATGAGGATAAATGATATCCTATATATGGTCTTCAAGTGGGGGTCGAATGGGTGCATATTAAGGGCCCGACCGACCTAAATTTCAGTGCATTTGACTTAACAATTTAGGAGGAAAAATTAAATTCATTTTTTTTTCTCTAATTTTTTTAGGATGAAAACGCTAACCATGGCTACGATATTTTTCAACATAGATGGGAAGAAAATACGAGTCAGATCTGTTCATGAGCAAAAGGACATTTTCTCGAAGTCTAGAAGGCTAATTTTGAGAAAAAAGAGGAGGATTCTCATAGTCAAGAAGGAACGAGACTTTTATGTTATTGCAAGTTTCAGGAAGGGTCTATTTTGGAGGCTAAGTTACCTACTAGGCCTTCCAAAACAAGTTCACATCTCTAAGTGGAAACTGCACAAGAATAAGGTCCTTTGATGAGGGTTTTTTGTTCTGTTTTACTGGTACAAGGAAGCCCTAGATAGGGCTGAATGGTGCAGGCTCAAATCTGAGGTTGTTAAGAAGGAAAACTTGAAGAATATTTTTATACAGTGAGCACAAGAGTTGGTTCACTATTGTGTGGGAATATTTGTGAAAACACTAAGGATAGTGAAGTAGTAGACATTCACTATCAGATGGGTTGTGTTTGGAAGACCTTATGATAGTAATATTGGAGAAAGCTAAGTCACTATTGAAAGGAAATTCGATTGGTGCCCTAGGGATTGTCAATTTGAAGTAACAATAAGATCTTTATAGGGTTGTGTATATAAACCTTAAGGATAGTAATCTAAGAGGCATCTAGAGGACTAATAACAAGGTTTATTTGAAGAGCTTGAGAGTGGCTATCTTGGAAAGATGAGAATAACAACTAGAGGGCATGATTATTTGAGTTTGGGGAGCTGCGTTGACTTATAGAGACTGATTAGAAAGGTCAGCCAAGTTGTGTTCAAGGTTGACGAACCAATAGATTGGCTAACCTTGTACTATGATAATCAGTCAGCTGAAGGAACTATGTGATGAACTACCTTCAAGGCAGGAAGCAGTGCAAGAAGTAATGCAGTGAAGGAAGTAGTGTTGGACACAGTACATGATGTCGTAAGTGAAGACCTCAAGTACAAGATCATGGACTATTAGGAGGTAGATTTGGAGCCCTGGTTCAAGAAGTTGCAAGATGAACAAACTTAGTGATAAGAGGGATGGTTGAGGAAGCTACAAAATGAGAAGTAGCTGATGTAAGGGAAGTATGAGTACTTCTGACACAAGATGAGGCTTGTTGATGTACTCTCCCTATTTAAAAGGAAGTTTTAACACCCCCTCCTAGGTCTACCCAAAGTAACCATAAAAACTGGGGTAAACATGAGACAAGAGGTTACTATGATAAGATTCAACATCCTATGTGACCTTAAAGAAGTGGAATCGATGGAACATCACGCACAACCATCCAACATCATAAAAAAAACCCTCAGGAGACAACTCAACCACTTAGACAACATGTCCCTGGGTCCCACTACTATTCTGGATCTCTCATGCTATGGACAAGGGAGTGACCAACAACCTAAATTCTCTCTCGTAGGCTTGCCTGCTAGTGACTATGGACCAAAATTACTAGTTCTATGCTAGCGGCCCCACGATTTAAGCCACTTTTCTAGCCCACAATCTCGACCTCTGCCTAGAACTTGCTACAACCTTTAGAATTCATTAAAGACATGATAACAATGATGATCAATCAAAATCAACCTCAGGACTAGGCCTGAGAATCCCCAACTGGGACTGACATTCTGTCAAACACTTAGGATCAATGCAACCTACAGGGCTAGGATACAAGACAGAGCATAAATGCCTGAAACAACTTATGAAACATAACCAAAAGGATCACCTCCTTCTCCATTGAACTACTACATCATTAATTAGGTCTTGCATCCATCCATTTAATAGTTACAAGTAAATACATGAAATAACCATGACATGAACCAGTGATTTAACCATGCTTATAACTAACATAAATCCATGTAAATATCATAGATAAGACAAACATTAAATATACATATAAATCAATGAAAAATTAAGAGAACTTAGCTTTTATTAATCACAGGAAAATTTGACCAAGTTTGGGACTTCCACGTACCACCCAGCCATAGACATGGATGAACCAAATATCTCTTTCAGCGAGTCACCCCCGTGCCATATTCCAAGCATGAATGTGGGATCTCATAGAACAATCAATCCAAGAAAAACAAAGGGAATTCAGAGGTTAAACCACATCCACCCTCATCAAACCGTGATCACACCAAAACTGGTGCTCGATCACAATCGAACCGAACTTGGAATGCCATCTGGAATCCATCAATATCCTTGAGGAATTTTTCATTTCCTTGTCTCTCAGGCTTTACCGCAATCCAATCTCGAATCACTAGGCCCTAAAACAAGACCAATCTAGGCCCTAAACTGAGACTCCTCCCTCAGGCTTTACCGTGTATCTCGCCAAAACCAGTCAAGGGATTCCCAGGCCTTTGGGAATGAAACTTGAGACCACATTCACCCCAGATCCCTAAATCCATCTGGCAAACCAAAGCTCAAAACTGAGATAAACATTCCAACATACCATGGCATCCAGAAAAAGGAAAGGCTAGGTTGAAAACCACTGTCATAACCCAACAAAACCATCCCACCGATAACAAGAGATCCATACACCAACATGAAAATCCATGCATGTCCAAACCAGCTAGGAAATCGCACATGTAAAAGGTTACCTGCAAGTATTCCTGCTGAAGCTACTTGATCCTACTCTTCTTCTTTGATTCTTTCTTTCCTTCCTTTCCCTTTGCTTACTTTTCCTTCCTTGATCTAGAGCTAGAGTGCTCTAAGAAAACTCTAAGTGACCAAAATTGAGAGAGAGAGAGAGAGAGAGAGAGAATAATAGGAGAGATCCAAACTTGAATTGACCAATCTTAATGCTGCCTAAGCACTTACACTGACAAGACTTGCCAACTAATCCTCATAAGCCTTTTTATCAATGAGGCCTTTAATTTCTTCAATTTCCATTATTTTCCTTCAATTTCTTCCTCACATGCAACATGTGACCTTTCACCTTACTTTTCTCCTAATCTCTTTTATTTTCATAATTAAATGTGCCAAAAATGCCTTTTTTCCTTTTAATGCCTTAGCCTTAGCCTTTGCTAATTTCCTTAGACGAAAACACACACATCCAGTGATGCCCACTAGGATATCTCTACCCAAAATTCAACTTGGAATACATGTCCTTATCCGTGGTCTTATTTTGCCTTTATTTACTTTATTATGTAGAATTTTCACCAGGGCTATTATAAAACCCTCCCCCTTGGGGAACACTGTCCTTGTTGCTAAACGACACCATGACCTCAGCAAGACAGCTGAAAAGAAAACACACTACCCGTGGATATTTATAACTTAGCTCGTTGCAGTATTTACAATGAATGACTTGCTCCAAACAAAAACATCATGACAACATACCACATATTGAAGCGTTATAACATATCTCATTAGGATATTTATAAAAACCACATATACACATATGCACATTTTCTAAATGAACAAATAAAAGGATATGATTCCCATATTAATCAACAAGGGAATCCAGAGGATCGCATCTCCACCCTCAAA
>APFE030127806.1:0-10395 GCA_000404065.3 Pinus taeda | reverse complement strand
ACTCTTGACTATGGATTATGGTATCCCAAAGGTAAACACTTCGATTTGATTACTTTTACTGATGTTGATTGGGCAAGTAGTTTGATGGTAGGAAAAGTACTTCAGGAGAAACTCACTTTTTGGGAGATTGTTTGGTCTCTTGGGCTAGCAAGAAAAAAAGGTCTATCTCTTTGTCCACTGTTCAAGTTGAATATATAGTAGCAACCACTTGTTGTACACACATTTTATGGATGAAGCAAACTCTTCAAGACATGCATGTTGAGTATGAAGAGCCTCTTCCTGTCATGGTAGGAAACAAAAGTGCAATAAGCATCTCAAAAAATCTAGTTCTTCATTCAAATACCGAACACATACCAATCAAATATCATTTTCTAGGGGAACAAGTAGTCAACAAAGTTGTGAAGTTGGCATATATTTCTTCAAGTGAACAAATTGCAAACATCTTGACTAAGCCACTTCCGAGGGAGAAATTTGAGTATCTTAGAGAGAATATGAGTGTTGTCCCTTTTTGAAGGCATTAAAGAAATTTTCATGGAGTTAGTTGTTGTCATATCGCTTCCATCATGAGCAATTTCAGCTGCAAAATTTGGATAATGGGTGGTGATTGCTTGTTTGCATGATTTTCAAGGAATCAAGAATTGTTCACTTACTTCTTTCTTCATCTCACGATGAATTTCTTATTCATGTGCATTGATTCTTCAAGATGGTGTGGTGTCAAATATATTTAGGGGGAGAATGTTTAACAACTTAGGGGGAGTATTTTTTATAGCTCTTCAAGGGGAGTACTTCATCTTTGGCCATGTATTACATTGTTTCTATGTATTTCACTTTTCCATGTCAAACCCCTTTCCATTGATGTCAAGGGGGGAGAGTGAGTGAGTTATTTATGTGCTCAACTTCCGATTATTGTATGTAAATGTAGTATTTATTTTCAAAAGCTACAGGTTTACGTAATTGGAAAAAGGGGATATTGGTGGCATGTTTATGTTTTCATTGATGTCACCGGTTGAAGCTATGTACTGATAATCCTATATGTATCACCTTGAGTCTGTTTTATACTCATTGAGATTTTTCATTCTAATGTAAAATTTTGTCTTAATCTTAGAAGGTTTGTAGAAGAGGTGTCATGAGGTAATAAGGACTCATCTGAAGTTGAGCTAAAATTATGCTAGAGGTCTAGTAGATTATGCTCTGCCCCATTCCCATCGATGACGGGCTACACATGCGACCAAGGGGCCTCAATCGTTGGCTATCAGTGTTATGCATGAGAATGGTCAAAATTTCAAATTTACAATATTTACAGATTTTCAACTCTTAATCAACCAAATTTTTCAATAATCCAAAATAATATTTCATAATTTAATTTTAATGTGAGATACTTCAGAAAACTCTTCATGCATTCATAAAAAAAATCAAATGATAAGCCCGAGATCAAGAACTGGCTGGGCTCTTTCAAAAAACACAATCTGGGAGTTGGTTGGTTCAGTCGAGAACTTCCCCTAACGCCTGGTAAACTCAAAACTAAGATTTCCTGCACAGCTTAAAATCAACCATTAACATAGACGGAAAAAACAATAGTGAAATCTAGATCAACTGGAGATACCTGCCATTATATTTCAGAATCTAAACTATCATTCAAACCCCAGAGATCAAACAAGATACCTATGCCTGAATCAATCTTCATCAAGCTATTATTGATGACTGAAAATAAAATTATGTAGAAAAATAAAAGATCTTACAGCATTTCCAGAAGAGTAACACCAGCAAGATTTTTAACCCCAAAGTCTTTCTTTATTGCACAAAAAATGACTACAAGAGAGCTTTCTTTAGCACAATACTCACAGATCGAATCTAATCTCAAATGACCCCTAGCACCCTATTTAAAGGAAAAATTCCCAATAGTTAGTTCGAGTGATCCATGTCAAACTAATCTCAACCGTCGATGAGGATCAAAATCCTTTTAATCTCATTCGTCGAAATTTTAAATGCATTTTAATATTAAAAAATTAAGACTTTGCATTTATTTTCTCAAAACTATTGACTTATTATTTATTTTATTATTTATTTTATTTTTTTTTAATTGATTTTTAATTGATTTATTTATTTATTTTGTTATTTTTGATTTTATTTAAGTTCTGTTATTTTTATTTTTGGCATCTTGATACTTAGCCTTTGGAAAAATTACCTAGGACCTAGGACTTAGGACTTATGACTTATGAGGGGATTAACACATTTTCTAACCCTCAAGACACTTTACATCATGACTTTTACAATTTTACATCTTAAGGGGGAAAACCCATTTGACATAGACCCTCATAGACCACCCAGTCTTGCAACACAAATATAATCTAGCAGATCAACAAACTAGGATTCCTCTAAGATTCTAATGACAAAATTCATTCTGGCTTTGGGGTTAGGTTGAAGGAAAACTCTGCCGATCATGGATCGGTGAGACAAAAAACCTTCCGGAACATATATTATCACTAGAAAATTAGGTCCACCTAGGCAATTTACATACCTGACTTAGATCTGCTAAGATTATTTACAATTTACACATGCAGACTGGGTTTACAAAACAATATGATCGGGCTGATGATGACAGGCACGAACACGTCCCTCAAGCGCTATCCCTTTTGCGAAGAAAAGGTGGTGTACTGCTATGGGTAGTTGACACGTAGTGGTCAACAGGACTGAAAGAAAACACAAAAATTACTCCACATTTCACATCCAAAATTGAAATAAAAAAAAATTTGGCGAAGCTTATGGTCGAAATTTTCCAACAATGGGTGGAGACAAGTCGTGGGGCCTCTAGACATTGATCAAAGTTGAAAATATCAAGAAACTAGTGGAGTAAGTGGTTCGATTTGGTCAAGAATCCTATCTCAATCAAATCTAAAGGATGTGAAAATTCTTTGGGCAAGCTCCATCATCTGAAGAATTTAGTGACTTAAACATTTCAATATTTTATAAATATGAGAATAAAAGTTGCTCATTTGGTTGGTTCTCTAGACATATTAGTGAGTGAGTGTGCATAAAGTGCCAGTTCACAACCAATCAATGTAGCAATGAGTTGAGAGCTTCAAAATTGCAATGTGTTTCAGGATTTATTCAATAGTAATGTTTCACAATTTTGTGCAAAGATTGAAGATCAAATTGGAGAGTGTGTGTGGAGAGATTTGTTCTGTCAAATAGAGTGTGACATTGTGACTGCATGAGTGTGCTTATTTTTTTCTAGTTTTGTTTATGTGGCAATGTTTTCAATTCTAAATCATGTTTTCTTATAGAAAAATTGTTTGTACTTGGAGTGGGGGCTTCAAGCTAAGTGCATGTTGATTGTCTATTATAGGAGTGGATGCTCCAAGTTGGTTGTGGCCAACATTTCTCATTTCAGTGAAGGGGTGGGTGCTCCATTTCTAGTGGTGGCTAGTTGATGTAATGTAAATGAGAATATTTTGAAGATAATTAATAAGAAGAAGCAACAAATAGTTCAGTGGTTTTTCACCCTATAGGGGGACGTTTCCACCTAAAATCGAAGTGTCTACATGCGATGATTGTTCCTGTTTTTCATGTGCATGATCTTGTTATATATTTTTGAAGTAAATTTCTGAATAAGTTTTATTTGCATAATTAATTCTTAAATTTCCATAATACTAATTCACCCCCCCCCCCCCATATAGTATTACTTTTGTCTAACAACTATTACCATCTAGGCTCACAAAATGTAAACCATTACTTGAGGATGTTGAGCGCGATGGTTATGCCCTAGTCTAGGTCGACAAGGACCTAGTGCTAAGTTGTGCCTAACATTTTGTCTATTTTTTCCAAACCTACAAACCATTGCCTAAAATTATTCCATGTCAATATAGTTGGAATAGAGTCCTAGCTAAGAATATTTTAATAAATTACTCAGGAAATAGAGAGGCACCCTCCTATTATTACATGTAGGTTTATCCATTGGTCTCGAAATGGTTGGTAAGTGCACCTGTCCATAAAAATGTGTTATTTGTTGACTAGTAAATGTTCATCATTTCTTTGGTAAAAAATAAATACAACAAATATTTTTTAGTAATGTTGAGGTCTTGGATCCTTATTTAGACCATTTCTATAGCATTCATATGTTCTAGCCCTGTAATAAGAAAAAATGGTTAACTGGATGTGGGCATTGGAGATGGATGACACACTGAGTTTAATGAACTTGCAAAAAATAATCGTGATGGTACTTTATTAGATATCATGTTTCCGTGGCCTCAATGTAGCCAAGGATGCATTAATTTCAACATTTAGATTTCTTGGCCCTTGGTTCAAGTTTCATAATTCTAAACTTTGGTTTAGTAATGGTCGGTTTGACCTCTGATTAGGTTCCACATTAAGAATTTTCCCCGTAATTCAATATAGTGATTGTGTTTAAGGTGTCATTTTGTGTATTTTTTCCAATATTAAATCAAACTTTTTAAATAACCAAAAAAATAAAAAGCATGAGAAGGATTGCATTGACTCTAAAGAGGATGTATGGTGTTTATTTTCTAGTTGATATTGCTCAAGAATTATTTTTTTTTCTCAATATCTCCAAAAAATGTGTCATGCAGCCCCACAATGGTAAAAAATGGGGTCACAGGTGCACAAAATAAAAATCTCATCAGGAATGCATGTGGGTTCCTAAGAATGCATGAATATTTGTTATCCATGTTGAGTCGGCAACTTGGCTACAACCTTGGTTAGCATCTTGGGCCTTTGCAAGCAAAGTCGTGCATGAGCACATGAATGCTTATGTAGACACATTTTCATGATAGCCCCATTCCACTTTTGGGTCATCATCTTGTTGTGATCACCCATCAAAAAACTATTTATCTCAACTATGGAAATGTTGACACTTTTTCACTTACATAACACTTTTAAAACCCAACCTTTCATGTTCAATTTTATTTCTTTGAATTAATATTAGAAATGTGAAACATAATTTGTAATAATGGGTTTCAAATTAAACTAAGAAGAAACTAGACTATTGTAAATAATCGATACCATAGTTGGGTTTGATTCTAGAATTAAATCATTATCTATTTAAACATCTACCAATGTATGACTTGATTTTGAGTCCAAAAATATATTGGAAATCCTGTAATTAATATTACAAGATACAATGATTGGTTATGTAAAAGAGACTTAAAATTCTTTAGGCCAAGTACCGTTTCCCCTAGAATAAAAGGTGACATAAGGAAGTGTTGGAATTTTTTCCAAAAGGTTATTATTTTGATCAAATATATTAGATTAAGCTTTATAGAAAATTTTATGATCTTGGATGGATTACATACTTTGAAATAAAACTAAAATGACCCAACTAATTGCCAAAAATTGCAAATTCATTTAAAACAAGACAAAAGCATCAAAATTGACAAATGTAACAATTGCATGATAGGTTGATATTATGATTGAAATGTTACGGAACTTGGAAAACCAAATACATTAGCAACACAAAATCATTTTCTCGAATCTAAAACAATGAAAACCAACACTATTTTAAATATATTCCATCATGTTGTGATTATTTGTAAGTTATAATTATCTTTTCTCTAGTTAAGGTAAACTTGGGAACAATAACCACAATATGATTCTAATATTCTCACCATTTGAAATTGACTAAAAAATTAGTGCCACACATAATCTTTATGTTGTAAACAAATTTGGGAAAGACTAGTGGAAGGATCTCTTACTATTTTAGGTATATTTGTATAAAGTGAAAATGGGTGTATATAGAAGCTACATTTTTAGTTCAATATTGAGGGTGTAATGGGTTGAATGAAAATTATAACAAAGATTGCAATGGTGTGAGAAAATAAATCATTAGAATGTGCATTTTAAAGCTAAGCTACACCCACAATTGTTGATCAATACCCCACCCAAAAAATATGTACTTGTAAGTCACCATCTCCATCTGTGTTTTTTAATTCTTTTAATCTATCATTGAGCTCATTGGTATATGTTTCATTCGTGATCAATTGAAATGAGGCAGAATTGCATTACTGGATTCCAATAAGGGTGGCTAGAGAATGTGTGTTTTGATCAATACATAAGCAACCCCAAAAATATGTCCTTTGAAATCACCATTTCCATGGATGGCTTGTACTTCTTTGAACTCATTGGAATCTATTCCATTCCTTATCAATCAAAATGAGGTGGAATTGCATCATTGGATTACAATAAGCGTACCTAGAGAATGTGTAATTTGATCAATACATGGACAACATGAAGGTGGTTGACAAAGGGGATGTGTTGTCAAAAACACTATAATCAATAGTCAATGTTGGAATAAATATACTTCACAAAGTAAGATATGCTATAAAATATAGTGCTCTACTAAGGAAAGTTAGTCATTCACAAACCACATACATGACATACTTTATCTAATCCCTCTGGCAGTAAATAAATAAGCACACTCATCACTAAATAAATAAGCACACTCATGTTGATGTACAAATAAAAATTAAGGGTGAAACTCATGAATGTTAACATAGAGATGTGGCTTATAGTCATTCAAAATTTCAAAAGAACTAATTTAACTAGATAAAATAAACAACAATTTTTTTTTTATTTATTTAATATATGATAGACTTATGATTACATTTTTTTCAGATTATTGTTAATGAATATTAAATTTCATATATACCATTACAAATTAAATAATTTTAAATTGAAAATGCTTTATATCATTGAAAAACAATAATTTAATTTTATTATTTTTTTTATTTAATTTGTGAGATCAGATATAAATAGTAAAACCCATTCAAACACTTACCTAATTATTAAACTTTATAATTCAATAATATAAATAAACGAAAAATTTAATTTTTAGTAAGTGATTACGCAAATAAACTTTATACACTCCTAGCAAATATTATTTCAAATATCGAAATGATAGATTACTTATTTAAAATGAAACATTTAAATGGCATGTTTCAAACAAGTTTGAAAGCTACTAACCTTCCAAAAACCAAAGTTTACAACTATAAAGGACTTTAAACGTAAACCCCATAAACCCTTTCATTGCCATGTTGACTCGCAACCATATTACATGCAGGCAACAAAAAATTTCTATTTGGAGCATCCACTCATATTCTGGAAACCTTCTCACAGATAAAAAAGACAGAAGGGGAGGCATTTGGATACTTCAGCGAAATCTATCGTTCAAGGGTCGATTTCCCATTCAACAAACAGTTGAAACAATGTGACTTCTTCACAACATCAACTGATGCGGAGGCCTTTGAGCACATGGAACGTCTTGTGCATTTCTTTGTGTAAAACCAACCATAAACTAATATGCAAAACCATAGCCAACTGGCTTAAAAATTTCCTGTCCACGTACATCACTGCCGAACAATTTGGTTTCTTAAAACAACGCCAGATCCATGACGTTGTTTCTATAGCCCAAGAATGCATCCATTCCATTAAAACCCATAATCTGGATGCCTTCCTCATGAAGATCGATTTTCTTAAAGCCTTTGACCGCGTAGATTGGGAGCTCTTATCGATGACCCTGTGAAAGATTAGCTTCGACTCCTCCATTATTCACTCGATTCAATCCTCCATCAAATTTGCCTCCTTCGCCATAATTATCAATGTTCTTCCCACCGAATTCTTTGTGGCCTCCCTTGGTCTTCGATATTCATCACCATCATGGACGGACTTAGTAGAAGATTCAATGCGGCCCGTGATAGTGGGCCTCATCACGGGATGTTTGATTGCAGACAGTGTCCCTATAAAACACTTACTTTTGTGCATGATCTATTGACTATGGGGAAGTTGCAAAACCCTCATGAATGGCCCCGGAAACTCGAAATTGTACAGGATTTTGGGCTTGCTTGGTCTTTGCATGAATCAGACCAAATCCATATTAATATCCAGCGACTTGAAAGTAGTTTTGACATTAGAAATTGCAAATTGATTTGGTGTTTCAGTTGAGAATTTGGACATGGGATTCTCATAGTTTGGTTTTACCTTGAAGCTGCTTGGATAAAAGGACAAGGATTGGGACTGGCTTATCGACAAAGTTTAAAAGAAACTCTCACATTGGTCCCAGAAGTAGATATTTTTGGATGGACGTTCGATTCTTATCAAATATGTTCTCAACGATATTCTGATTTACTGGATGCACATTTATAAATTTCCCAAGGGCGTTACCCGCAAAATTAACTCCATTGTAACTGGGTCCCTATGGGCTAGCCCGAATGCTACTCGAAAATTCCACTTGACCAACCTGATATGCTTTCCCCTCCTCCCCTCCTGTCAAAATTGGTGGCTAGAATCTTAAAGACACTGCCTCCTTCAACACGGCTGTGCTTTAAAAATGTTTTGGAGGGTTGTGTGTCATGAGGGTTTAAGGCAGTGCATCATCTCAGCTAAATATCTTCAAAATCAGGGCTTTTACAGTTGGCTTCGATCTGGTGCATTGGAACCTTCACAAATCTCCTTTTCCTGGCGCAGTCTTCTCACAACTAAGAATTGGTACTTTGGATACCTACGCTGGATCGTTGCCTTGGTATCTTCCCCTAAGATAGAATTGAATTATATTGTTCGTATGACAGGTTCACATCTCTTATCCCCTGCTCTCATTACATCATTGCAGTATAGAGGTTTACATGTGCTCAAATATATTCGAGATGCAGAACATTCCTCACCTTTCTACACTCAACCTAATCCCAAAATGGAAAAATTACATCTTTAATTTGAAGTTATCTGGGATTGTACTCTCATCAAGCTGAAGACGGTTTTGTATGGTCACAGGATCACAATTGGACAAAGCTATAGTGAAAGAAGCTTACCACCTTATCTCTGCCTCCTAGACTGAACCTGCTTCACTCTTGGTTTGCTAGGTCCTTGAAATGGAGCTTCCCCCTCAAGTTGAAATGTTTTTCTTGGATGGCGGTTCACAATCATATCCTGACTTTGGAGAAATTTATTAAGAGGGGATTCCGGAGACCGAGACGTCACTGGCTATGCAACTCCCATGGTGAGGACATTAACCACTTTTTCATCAACTATCTTTTGGCTACATCAGTTTGGACCAGGGTTCTACACTTGATTGATAATCCCTCTTCGTGGGATCATTATGACATTGTTTCCTGTCTTGGCAGCTAGATCGTGAACAACCTACACAACAGGACATTGGTTTTATTCATCATCTGGAGCATTTTTTGTGCCCCTTCATCTCCCATCTATAAGCCTCCTCCACCTCGTTATGACATTTAGGAGTCATTTCTTGTTGGTTTTTTTGATGGGCTTCCTCCTTCAACCTATGTGGATATGGCATAACAATCTACATTGATGTTCCACATTCATACCGTTTCCATTGGCATGGTGGGTCTAGAACCAACACTCGCGCTAAGCTCCTTGCCCTATGTGGCATTCTTTGTTATGCTATCTAGCTCGGACTATGGGATATTACCATTTTTTAAGATTTCAAAGTTGTAACTGATTGGGCTTACCAATTTTGGAGATTTCAAAGTCGTTGCCATGCGAGGCTCGTTGCACTCTCCATCCCTAGCTAACTGGAAATTCAACACTAAATCCTTGATTAAAAAGTTTCGTTCCATCTCCATTGCCCACATCTACAGTTGTCCAAATAGTGTTGTTGATCATCTATCTAAGGATGACAGCTATTTGGATCCCAACTGAATCTACTTCCAATCTTTTCTGCATAACAATCTACAGGAGTTGGGTCATCTCGACCTCTAAACAAATTTTCAGCGGGATTGTTGGCTCTCATGATATTCTCCTCCACATTCTCACAGGACTCCTTTCTCACCAATTCATCTGATCCGTTCTACATCCAATAGAGTAAGAATCCAATTCTGGTCACTCTGTCAGAAGTCACGAAATTTCTGATCCACAACCGAAGGAAGGTCTCATGTTCTACACACTCCGTTTTCGTATTTGATTCTACATGTTATTGATTGTCTGAGATATCCTCTGTTTGGTGCCCACAAGAGGATGTCTAAGATTTTACAGGTCTCTAGCATATGTTTTCTCTGAATTCTATTGAATCCTGCTCTATCTTCTTGAGGATGGATTCCTATACTACTTTCGCCAATTTTGCTCCTCAATTGAAACATCCTGTGAGCGTTCGAATACTTAATGATCTTGTTGAATGTTTTAAATTTCATCTACTGTAATGACTCAAATGTTATTTTGAATCCACCTCATTCAAGTGATCAATGTATTTCCTTTACAGCAAAGTAATAGAAACGTTTTTTTAACTGATTGGAAAAAAAATGTTGGTGTCCAGAGCCACCTTAACGGGGAGTTATATGTGAAACATAATACACTCCTTTTCAAAACCTTAGTTTGCAATGATCACGAAGGTCCTTGAGCAGGAAAATTTTTGGAGGTAACATAACCAATAGC
>APFE030127804.1:0-10948 GCA_000404065.3 Pinus taeda | reverse complement strand
ACACTAAGGATTGTCCAAGATGATGTGATGTTAGTCACTTGCTAAAAGAGACTCTCGCTATCTTAAAATAACCCTTTCCATAACCATCTGTTTTTTGTCTTTGCAAACTCGGTTTGGAGATGTCATCAAGTTATTATAATTGTTCTGCTGATGGTACTTATTGTAGCACGTAGAACCCCTCTTCCACAACATGGGTACTCTATGACCCTAATGACGAGCTGATTTACTTAGGAGGTATCTTCCTTGTTTGAACAACCAATAATATTTTTGAATATAGTGGAGTTATTGAACTCTTGTGAGAAGTAGTTTCTCTTGGAATTAGGGATATAGTTGTCAAGTTGGATCCAGAGCAAGTTGTGTTACAATTAAAAAATCATTACTTAGTGAGAAATCCACAAATATTGCGCATGTATCTATGTGTTACATTGCTAGAAACAAATTTTGATTATATTACACATCAACGTAGTCCACATAATTTAAATACATTAACTGATGCATTGGCAAATTTTGTTCTCGATAGACATTTACGTCATTTGTAAAAATTGAATCATGTTATGAACGCATAAGTAGGAATAAAAAATGCATATATATATCACATCTTCCTTAGTGTTACATGAAAAATGTGAGAAAATAGAGTTTTCTCACACATTTGGCTTCCAAACCCTACAAAATGTGTAAAAGACTAGATAAACTATCAAACTACATGGCGTAGCGGTCGATGCAGTCTCACAGAGACTCCTAGAGTATATCACTACCAATGTAGTGAAACATTGTTGATAGTGGCGTAATCTAGAACCCGTCGAGTGATTGCCTCTAGATTGCACTCCATATTTTCTAAGGGGTGTGCCCCTTCCTCGTAGTCTTCACCCACTATCGGATGGGCACCTCAATGTATTATTGGGAACATGTCTCATGGTCTCTTTGGTCCCACATCTGCACATTTATCATAAGTTGATTCTTATCTTACACTTTTATAAAAATCATAAAACTTGAAAAAATCAAAAAATGAGTTTTTACCTGCGTCGGTCCACTATTCACCTAGTGGTAGAGGCAGATCTCAATCCCCTCTAAAATTTGAGTCGTATTAAGTGTAACCATCTACCACAAGCATTTAGCATTCAAGCCAAGTGAATAATTATGGTGGATAATGCATATGTTGACCTATGCCTCCTCGAAGCATGAGTTGGCTCCATCTTAGGAGCCTCATATCTTGTGGGATAGGATGTGGTACTTCTACCCACTGATACTACAAGAGGAGCACTCACTCCAAGAAGAAGGTGACTAGTATAGAAAAAGACCCGAACTTCTTTAGGTGTCTATGCTTACCGTTGGACATTTGTTGCTTCATGTTCACCAAGGTGCCTCTGCACGAGTGGAAGATGGTTGGGGTCAAACATGTGATATCATATTGAAATTGAGACTTGGAAGCCTCATGCACATCTGATGTTCTAGATACATGTGCCATGGTGAGCAAAATTATTCTGAGAATGAGGTTGTTGGTGATTGTTTCAATCTTCACCTTTCCTCCATTGGTTATCTCGACACTAGGATAGTATCTCTAGACTAGACTCCTAGTACTCTCACCTCCTTAGCGAGATCCAAAGACTTGAATTTCTTCTCTTCGCCAGGATAATCTGGTCATGAATTAGATGCCAATTTCCTCCCAATTCTTGCCCTAGGATGATGAAGATATCTTGATCTACATCCCAAAGCCTCATTAGATAGGGTAGAAACTCCATATGAGCCTTCAACCATGTGGTGCTGAAGAATAGTGAACAAATTGATATGTTAAGAGTACAAAACAAGAAAGAAGTTGAAAATGTTAGTTTTTCTATTTTCTATCCTAGATGTAGGTATAAACATTCATTATGAGAATGTTCTGTTGACAATATTGATTTTTTTTATATGTGCAGAGATTCATGCTACAGAGGACTTCACTTTAATATTAACACTCATGTTTATTTTCCAAAAGGATGTTGGGATAAGTCAAACAAAACAACCTTGTTATGTTGTTCATAGAAGACCTTAGGAGCCTTGTCAAATAGGTATGGCACAATATCCTAATGGAGAAATTCCTTGTTATGCACAACCAAAAAGTGATTGGAGCACAACCCTACTATGGAATACATGGCCATGTGAGCCACAAAACTCATCTTGGTCAAAGGGATGGCAACGTTCTTATGGTATAAACACTGACTACCCTCAATATTTCCAATAATATCCTCAATATCAAGCTCAAAATTATTCTGCACCCAAACCTCTAAAACATGCTCATCCATAATTCCAACATCAATTGACTACAAGTCAACCCCTTCAATTACCATGTACTTAATTTCCTCAATTAAATGAATTACCTTCTTATCTACTGCCTAATCCCAATAATAAAGTGCCTTAACAATTGATTTATAATATGCAAGCTGAAATGTTTCAAGCTTATATAATAGCTCTTCTATATTTAAATGATGTCCAAGTTAGATCTCCTCAATTTCTATATAATGAAATACCCCTTGTTGTCATTCAAGAATATAAAGAGGATAAATCTCGTGAAGAGGAGGAAAATCCTCAACAAGAAATTACTCCTCAGAAGGAATATATTCGTACACAAATAGATGAAAGCAAAATAAAATCAATTCCTAAAATTCATATAGCTAAGCAATGATCTATTTCCTTACAAAATCCCGTCTTTTCGAAGAGATTACAAATTGATGAAGGTATAGATAAGAAAATAGTTTTATGTGATTATAAAATGTTAGATGAATTGGAAATTATTTGGATCAAAATTCCATTGCCTCAACCTTTAAATGAAATCCCTATTTTTCCAAAAGAAGTAAAGGAGTTATGTATTGAAAATCCTATCAGAAAATGAAAATAATTCTAAAGAGTGCAATTGATCAAAAATATTGAAAGCATTGTGATGCAAAAACCAAAAATTGAAAAATAATTAGATCCACTTAATCCAATTGTAGAGGTGCATACCAATGAAAATGAAATTCTAAACAATTTGACTGTATTATGTGTGAATATAAACATTATTTCAAAATAATACAATGGATAAGGTGAAATTAACTAATATTCAATATAATCATACTTTATTGAAATTAGAAGATATAGATGTTCTCAAGTGTAAGGGTATATTAGAATATGTATAAGTACTCCTATATCCATGGGAGTATCATATTTATTTTATGATAGTAACACCAAAAAGTAATCTATGATGACATCTGTGATTCTTGGTAGGCCACGATTAGCTAATATTGATGCATTCATATGTTGCAAGTCTAGTGATATGTTCACTTCAAGTGGAAATATCACTAAAATGTTCATAGCATATGTGCGAGTAAGAAAAATAATTGAAATTATGGAAATTATGAAGATATTAAACTAGTTTAAACTATCTCACAAAATTATGAGGAAGATTAATTAGTGAATTTAAGGAATAATCATTATTTTTCATCATATTGTGAACAAAATTATTGTGTCCATATATTAGAGAAAAAATTTCAATAAGAATTCAATATTGAATACTTTTCGTCTTCACAATCTAAAATGTTATTAAACTCAATGGAAAGGTTTGGCAGTTCTCTTATAGAAATTTATCCACTTAAAACATTCGACATTGACAATAACTTCGAGGCGAAAGGAATAGTTAATAAATATGCTACAAAAACATTCCAGTGTATTTGCATGGGAATATATTGACATGAAAGGAATTAATTCAAATAGATGTGTGTGTAAAATTTACATAGAAGAGAGTGTCAAACTTGTAGGACAACCTCAAGGAATGCTGAATCATAATATGAGGGAGATTGTTAAAGTTGAGTTACAAAAATTTCTCAATGTGAATTTTATTTACCTAATTTAAGATATCCAATGGGTTTCACCATTACTTAGTGTGCCTAAGAAAACTTAAAAGTGGAGAGTTTTTCTTAAAAATGGAGGGTATGCATAGATTATGGATAATTAAATAAAGTAACTCTAAAGATAATTTCTCATTACCATTTAATGATCAAGTATTAAATTAGAATGGAAGAAGTATTTCTCTTTTCTTGATGGACTCAGCACATAAAATCACCTTCAACTTGCATAAGAAGACGAATATAAGATAAGTTTTACTTGTCTATAGGGTATGTATGCTTACATGGAATGCCCTTTTATTTTGCATAATTCCCCTATTACACTTCATAGAGCAATATTAGGTATCTTTTCTCGCTTGATCGATGATTTTGTAGAAGATTATATGGATGATTTTACTCTTTATTGGAATAATTTTGTAGGGGATATGGAGGATTTGGAAAATTCCTTTATTATATGTAAGGAAGTTAATATTTCATTATGTCATTAAAAAATCATTCTGATTTTTAGCAAAGGAATTGTTCGGGTGTTAGAATCAATGTAGATTCATTAAAGGTTGACGTTATCTCTAAAATTTCAGTAGCAACATGTTAAAGAGATGTTAGAAGTTTTCTTAGATTCATGAGTTAATATAGAAGTTTTATAAAAAACTTCACAAATATTGTTTCACCACTTTTCAAATTACTCACTAAAGATTGTGAATTTCATTGGAATTATATTTGTTAAAAATCTTTTGAATTGTTGAAACATAAATTTTCAGACACCAATTTCAAGAGGGAAAAATTGGTCCCGTCCACTTGATATTTCTAATAATGCTTCAAATACAACCATAGGTGTTGTATTGGTACAAAAATACTTTACTCATTATGCTATATAGTATTTTAAAATATGAAAGCTCTGTGCAAAAACATCAAAGTCCTATGCAAAAAGTTGAATGTACTTTGCAGAAAACTGAATAGAAGTAAATTTACTTTTCAAAAATCTAAATATAATAGAATGTACTTTATATTGATTTGAATGTAATTTGCAAATAACTGAATGTGCTTTCGAGAAAATTGAATGCTCAATGTTACAATTATATAAAATGTGGATTTCTTCTTCAAAACATTTGAGATCAATGATTATATATAGAACATAAAGTTAAGGATCATATGTAGAGAACCAAGAACAAATATGACACAATTATATTTTCTTCCAATGACCGCGAAAAACCCCTAAGGGGGAAAACCTGAACAATTCTTCTTCTATTATATTTCTTCAATTTTTTAGTAGAGTAGACAGAGAATAAGAATGCATAAAGTCACCAATGTCTCATCTAGTTGATGTTTAAGTGGACATGCCTTTTACTTGAATATCTTCTCCTTCTCTTACATATCATGTGGCTCACACATTCTCTTCCTCCTCCATCACTGTAGTCCACACTAAAAGATCTTTCTGATTCACAATGAACATGCTACTCTCAATTCTCACTTTTTTCTTTATTAAATAGATGAGAAGGAGAGGAGTTACAAAATGTATTTATTCCTTTACCCAATAATAGGAAAATCAAATTCCCTAAGGGAGGAGTTACTTGAGGAGAAGTGGAACTCATCCAACAATAGAGAGAAAGGTGTTGGAAATAAATACTCAGAGGGGGGGTGAATCAGTATTATCAAATTCTTTTCAATATATCTTCTTTATTTATACTTTGAATTATTCTTTGTATGTTAGTATCATAAAATAATCAGCATGAACAAGAAAAACAGATAGTCGCACCAAAGAACACCATATATAAGGTGCAAACCCAATGTGGGTGAAAACCACCTGCTGCAATATGTCTCTATCTTCCTTCAATTAGAAACTCCTTTTACAATGATGTTGTACTAGTGTAGTCCTTTACCAGTACGCAGGCTGCAACCTGCAAAGAGCTACAACTCTCTCTCGTTTTCTAGTTTCTCCCGGAAGGGAGATACAACCCCCTTTGCTCTTTTAAGGACCATGTTTCATTAATTTTCAGACTGGATCCTTGAAGATCAAATAATCATCAAGTACATGAAAATCACCCAATCTACCTGTACAATAAACCAATGAATTACCCACTCTTCAGAATGCTGTAAACGGAAAAGAATACCAGAAATCTAACCCTAGAAATCTGCTTTAATAGATAAAAGACAATAAAGAATTGTTTCAAAATAAGACCGCAACTTCACCAACATGGGCATGCGTATGTCTGCAGCTCTTCTGAGACAGAACTGCGCAGATCTGCGCTGGTTGTTCTTCTGCTCTGTGAACTTTTCTTCAGATCCGCACCTTCACTTCTGACTTACTGCATAGACCTGCACTATGCATCCATGTAATCATCATCTTCAAATGCCATCAAAAGTTTATAGTCATTACCTCGTTCATCTTCATCACTATTTGATAGACCGTCACTATCTTCATGAGTGTAGTAGCTCTTCTTATTTGCATTATGTTTCCTGTTCCATCTAATAGGTTCCTTTCCCTTGTCAATCTTTATCCTTATGAGGACATTTGGCAGCCTAGTGACCTACTCTCTCCACAAGCAAAGCATTTGAAGGGAAACTTACCTCTGAACCATCTACTACCTCGTTCAAGATTTCCGACGAAATTTGATTCTTCTTCTTCGCCTGATTCATAGTTACTCTCCTTTGCTTGAAGCCTGAAGGTAGCTTCTCTCCTGTCAGATTGACCTCCTTTCCTCATTTCATAAGTAGTTAGAATTCCATGCAGTTGTGACATTTTAAGATGTTGGAGATTTTCCTTTTCTTCTATAGAAGAAACTTTAGATTCAAACCTAGGTGACAAAGATCTTAGAACTTTTTCAACCACAACAGCTTCTATTATTTCTTCACATATATTTTTCATACAATTAACAATCTCATCTACATGGAGAAAATAGTTAGCGAGACTTTCATCATTATACATATTGAGATTTTCATATTGAATCCTCAGGGTTTGAAGTTTTGCACGTTTTACCTGATCATCACCTTCATTGCTCAGAACAATCTTGTCCCATATTTCTTTTGCGGATTTATACTGCATAACCTTCACAAATTCTGATTGAGATAGGTATCCTAGAAGAGTATTGATTGCCTTTTCATTTGTTTCATATTTCTTTTTCTCTGCTCGATCTGTAGGAGTAGCTGATGGAAAAGTATATCCTATTTCTATGATGTCCCAAACTTCTGTACCCAAAGATTGAAGATAGGTAGTAACTCTTAACTTCCAATATACGAAGTTTGTCCCATCAAAAATAGGTGGCCTCATCGATGATTCCCTCTCATAGTTTCTCATGATGATGGATCTTCCTTCAAGCGATCAAGCTCCTTCACAAGGACCTGCTATGATACCAATTGTTGGAAATAATACTTAGTGGGGGGTGAATCAGTATTATCAAATTCTTTTCAATATATATTCTTTATTTATACTTTGAATTATTTTTTGTATGTTAGTACCATAAAATAATCAGCATTAACAAGAAAAACAGATAGTCACACCAAAGAACACCACATATAAGGTGGAAACCTAATGTGGGTGAAAACCACTTGCTGCAATATGTCTCTATCTTCCTTCAATTAGAAACTCCTTTTACAATGATCTTGTATTGGTGCAGTCGTTTACGAGTGCGCAGGCTGTAACCTGCAGAGAGCTACAACTCTCTCTCATTTTCCAGTTTCTCCTCGAAGGGAGCTACAACCCCCTTTGCTCTTTTAAGGACCATGTTTCATTAATTTTCAAACTTGATCCATGAACATCAAATAATAATCAAGTGCATGAAAATCACCCAATCTCCTTGTACAATAAACCAATGAATTACCCACTCTTCTGAATGCTGTAAACAGAAAAGAATACCAAAAATCTAACCTGAGAACTCTGCCGTAATAGATAAAATAAAATCAACAATTGTTTCAAAATAAGACCACAACTTCAACAACAGGGGCTTGCGTATGTCCACAGCTCTTCTGAGACAGAACTACGCATATTTGCACTGGTTGTTCTTCTGCTCTGCGAACTTTTCTTCAGATCCACAAATTCACTTCTGACTTACTGCGTAGACCCGCACGATGCCTTCTTTAACCCTGCGTACCTCACACTTCGCACTTGAATTTGCTGCGTACACCCCGCACTGTTCCTTCTCTTGTACCGCGTACCCCTCACTGCGCTTTTTCTGCGCTGCGTACGCACGCACTTCGCCTTTGACTACGTTGTGTACCCACGCACTGCGCCTTCGGATCACGTGCAGACTTCTGATTAGGGCCAGATTTTTCAGTACACCAATGTGCCACAATCAGTCAGATCCACAGATCTGATCATGCACCCGAGAGATCACGACATGCCCATAGATTCACATTAAGTTAAGTTATCTCCTTCAGTTAGATCTAGCCTTTAAAATCAATCACCCAAAATTTTAGATCTTTAAGATATTCAAATGAAAGATGCCAAAAACAAAGTGATCTCCTTCCCTATTCATAGACAAGCCCTTAATCGCACGATGGGACAAAACCATCAATGGAAAATACAAGGGATCGAAACCGAGGCGAAAATAGATTCTATACCACGGGCCAAAACCGTAGCATCAGAAAAAGGCGGGCTAAATACCACGAGCCAAACATAAGAAACCCCACGTGAGCGCGCTTCATTGCCTTGAGGTATGTGCACTGGGGTCCGCACCTTTTGAAAGGATAACCTGCGGGTATGACCGCACCTCCTGCATGGTGAACTTGTGGGTCCGCACCTTTTTAACCATTCACCTGCGAGCCTCTTGATTTCCAGCATTTTGAGAGCCTGAAGAGACCATTGCCACTTGAGTGAGTTTCCATCAAGTGCAACACCTGTATCATAGAGCCATACCAGAATCATAATGCCAACAATCTCCCCCTTTGGACTTGATGGCAACCTCAAGATCCTCAACTTCATTCTCCCCCTTTCACATCAAGGGCAAACGGTTATGCTCCCCCTAAGAACATGCTCCCCCTGACTATAAACCAGATCTATAAAGAAGAATCATAATCCACCAAACACCATAAACAACCATGATGGAGATAGATACATATTGCAACCATGTTTCGATCAACATCCATGTTCTCATTCTATGCTACCATAATGCCAACAATACATTATATGCTCCCCCTAAACATGTACCATTCGATCTTCGACCAATCCGTAAACCAGCACATGTACGCATATACACTGATGAACCTTGCGTACAACCAACACTGAGAAGAGATTCAACAACAAGATGATGCATCAACAACCCCCAGCTTTTGCCTGAGGTATTCAAAGGATTCCCTGGGCAGTGGTTTGGTGAGTATATCAGCAACTTGTTCCTTAGAAGGAACGTACTCCAACTTGACCTTTTGTTCAAGCACTTGTTCCCAGAGAAAGGGATACTTGATCCGTATGTGCTCGGTCTTTGAATGCATGACTAGGTTCTTTGAAATGCTGATTGCACTTGTATTATCACATAAGATGGAGATAGGTGGTGTACAAGTGATTTGAAAATCTTGTAAGGTCTGCATCATCCAAAGGAGTTGAGTGTAGCAAGATGCAGCAGCAACATATTCTGCTTCAGTTGTAGACAAGGAAATTGAACTCTGTTTCTTGCTGAACCAAGATACAAATCTGGAACCCATAAAGAATACACCACCACTTGTGCTCTTCCTGTCATCCACGCTTCCGCCCCAATCTGCATTTGTATAAGCATGAAGTGTGAGATCAATATCTCTAGGATACCATAAGCCATAATTTTGAGTCCCTTGAAGATATTTGAAAATTCTCTTCACTGCGTGAAGATGGGTTTCCTTTGGATTTGCCTGAAATCTTCCAACTATTCCCATTGCATGCATGATGTCTGGTCTGGTACCTGTCAAATAAAGTAGACTTGCAATCATAGATCTATATGTTGGTTGCTGCACTGCTGCTGATTTGTCATTTGTACTGAGGTTGGGGTGTACATATTGGTTTTGCATCTTCCATGCCACATTTCTTCAAAATATTCTTGAGATATTTGGTTTGAGACAAGAAGATCCCTCCTTCATCTTGTTGGATTTGTACACCAAGAAGGTATGTTAGTTCTCCAAGCAAGGACATTTCGAATTCTTTCTGCATCACCAAGGCAAAGCTTTGACTCATAGCTTCTTCATTGCTGCCAAAGATAATGTCATCTACATACATAACAAGTATTAGCAATTTGTAATTTTCAATTTTTATATAAATATTGCTATCCGCTGATCCTTTTGAAAAACCTTGTTGATGAAGATATTTGTCCAAACAATAGTACCAAGCCCTTGGAGCTTGTTTAAGACCATAGAGAGCCTTTTTCAGTTTGCATACAAGATTTGGATCATTTCCAAGAATGAAGCCATCTGGCTGCTCAATGTATACTTCTTCTTCTAAGTCTCCATTCAGAAAGGTTGATTTCACGTCCATTTGAAATACTTTAAACTTTTGAAAGCTTGAGAGCACAAGGAACATTCAGATGGCCTTGAGTCTTGCAACAGGAGCAAAATTTTCTTCAAAATCTATTCCTTCTTGCTGCACATATCCTTTACAAACAAGTCTTGCCTTATTTCTAATTACTTCCCCATTTTCATTCAACTTATTTTTGAAGACCCATTTTGTCCCTATAACATTCTTATCCTTTGGTCTAGGAACCAACTCCCAAGTGTCATTCTTTTCAATCTGCTCAAGTTCTTCATCTATTTCTTTGACTCAACATTCATCTTTGCATGCCTATTTCACACTTTGTGGTTCAGTAGAAGAGAGTAATGCCAAATAGCTTGAAGCTTCTGCAATTGTTATTCTTGTTTGTACACCTGCTTCTTTCTGCCCCAAAATCTGAGATTCTGGATGATTCTTCTGAACATATCGGGATGGAGTCTTTTCTTCTATCCTTGTCTGTTCCTCTAGTGCTTCTTGATTCTTCTTCTTCATCATCCTGTCTTTGAGGATAGTCTTCATTTTCTTTGATATTTTCATGATTTACTGGCTTAGGAGTGTATCCCTTTTCATCAACCACAACATCAATGCTGTCAACAATTCTTCCAAGTCTTTTATTGTAGCACTTATATGCTTTTCTGTGTGGAGAATAACCAAG